>JAYESA010000002.1:193170091-193261035 GCA_036927795.1 Iris macrosiphon | reverse complement strand
CATTTCATGATAGCGTTTATATCACCTGTTCTAGAACTGTGATACTTGATTCTGACACTTTATTACACGAGCTGGTACTAGTGGATCCCGTCATGAGGTGCTATCCCCCTTACCGTATTCAGCGGGTACTCTATCACGTGTATTTCATCATGTGCTTCGGGTATTGATTATCATGTGCTATCATGTGCTTCTTGTGCTCTCGCCTTCGTGTGCGCGAGCTATTATCATGTACGTAGCGTGTTATGGTTGGATCCAATGGTATTAGTGGGGGAGGGGAGTAGTGAGTTGGTTATATGATCAAAGCCAAACAGTATTCATGTGTATGTCGGTTATGCAACTCACGCATAACGGAGTTATCGTAGTGTTCTTCATGTGCAACCTAAGCCGATCATATAACGAACTTGTGCTCAAGGCACTTAGCTAGTATTCATGTGTAGGCTCTGCTTGCTCGAAGTTGCTGAAAAATTATAAAATACTGTTATGGTCTTTAATGAAAAGTTATGAGTTATCGGGTTTTTCGACACGAATTTAAACTATATTTTGGTCCAATCTAAATGAATCTAGTTGCTTGAAATGAAAGGGGATTTAGTAGGCTACTATCTGCCAAGTTTGATCGGGATATGGTGGAAGAATAGCGAAGAACATAGTCTACGAAGAGAGGGACTGGGCTCGGTTTCAGGTTCTGTCATAGTACTCGGCTAACTTGGACGGCATTGGACGGCACGTGGGCGGAGTCGAGGATCATCGGCGTGTGTGTGTGTCTGGGTCGGGCGGCGCGGTGTCTATAGTGTTCGCAAGCGTTGATGACGTCAGCGGCAGTCGCCAGCGACGGGACCGAGAACACACGAGTGGTCGGCGGAGGCCTCGGAACGGTGAGGGTTTGTTGAGAAATGATCGGAATCGGATCGCAATCGAGTTGAGAAAGTTGGAGGAGCTATGGAATGGTGTGTGGAGTGGTGGCGGCTTGTGTTCTCTGTGGTCGAAAATGGTAGTTCGTCAGTGGTGTCTGAAATTGTAGGAAAGGAGAGGAAGAGAATGGGATACAGAGGAAGAGAGAAGAATGTTGGGAGGAGAGAAATCGTTGGCGTGAAAATTGGCCGCGAGCAATCGCATAATCAGAAATTCCAAAAAAAACCTCCTTATATTTATGTTTTTGTATTTAAAGATCCTGATTTTAAAAAAATCTCCTACTTTTATTTTGTCTCAATTTGCAATCATTTTAAAATCTGTCGTTAAAATACGTCTGAAAAGACGATTTTATCCATCTCCCCATTCTTCCCTCCTCCCCCCCCCCCCCCCCCCCCCCCCCCCCCCCTCTCTCCGATGAGTGGGGGAGGGGGCGGATGGCCGCACTGGGAGAAAAGAGGGGGGCGAGGAGGAGGGTGGCCGCGGGAAGGAGGGGAAGAGGAGAGTGGCCGCACGGGGAGGAGGAGGGGGGGGGGCTGCGACAACCGCGGCAGGTAGGGGGTGAGGGAGGGGAGGGGGGTTAATGAGGAAGAGGGAGAGGATATTTTGGATTTTTATTTTATTTTTAAAACAACCACTAACGGTCAAATTTGACGTTTTTAAACGGTATGGAGCATTTTTATCGAGTCATATATTGCGGGAGGGTTTAATTGTTATATTTGTCTATCGACTCTTATTTTGCTAACTAGACAAATTGAAGGAGATTTCTTGCACTTAATCTGAAATTTTAGCCTAGGCGGACTAGAACGGGCTAGGGTGGGTTAGGTGTACACTGATTCGTATAAAAAAAAATTTAAAAATTTATATAGAAAACAAAACAAAAAAATTTGGTGGGCTGGAGCTCATGGTGTATACTAGGCCGGTTCGGGCCGGCCCGCGGTCCGAGTCAACCGAGTTTGACCGGGGTCGGTCCGGGCCGGACTCAACCCGAGAGGAGAGGAGGGTCGGGCCGATCCGATCAAAATAATCTTGATCCAGTCCGGACCCATGACCTGGTCAGGGGAGGACCGAGACGAACCGGTCTGGGTCTGGGCCGGTTCACGGTCGTGCGGGCCTGGCCCGGATTTATTTAAAAAAAAAATTACGTTTATTTATATATATTTCATATATAATCTATATAATATAACTTATATGTTAATAAATTCAAGTTGTAATTTATAGATTTTTTTTTACTAAGTTGTTTTTTTATAATTTGAAATTTATAAGTTATTTGTTAGAAAGTTTTTTATATAACTTTAAGTATAAATTTATTTGAATTTTATGAATTATATGTTAAGTATAATTTAAAATTTATAAATTTATTTGTTATAAAATTTATTTAATTTCTTTATATCAATATTTATATAACTTTAAGTATAAATTTAAATCGAAATATTGATATTGAAAAGAAAAAAAATCAATCGAACCTGACCTGAGACGGGCCGGGATGGACCGGTCCAACCGGGCCGTCCGAATTCAGCTCGGTCTGAACAGAACAGACAACGGACGGGACCGAACCGGACTTGCGGGTCGGATCCTCCGACCCAGTCCGGACCCGTAGGGAGAGAGTGGCCGGAACGGACCGGTCCGTTGACCGGGTCCGAACTGGTCCGGACCGGGTCAGATCCGAGCCGAATTTCTGACCACTTCCGCTCTTTAACACACCTTGAGCTGGATGGAGCTCATCCCAACCCCGATACAGGTCCGGCCCTGACCGCGAGAACAGGACATTTTGGCTGGTTATCCCGCGGGATCGGGGGAAGGAGATAAATGTAGCAACAACTACCAGGTTATCGGGTTAGGAGGGGGTAGCGGATTTTAGGTGGTGGTTGGGTTGGTGGGTTTATGAGGGTTTTGGGCTTAGACCCGATTGGAGACTGGGATGGGCTCCTGGGCGTTAAGAAATTTTAGTGTAGGGAATAGGTTTTGGACTTTGGTAAATAAATGGAAAAAAGAAGGTTATGGCTTAGGGTTAATTCTAATAAAATAGTTAGGTGATTTATTTAGGGGAGATAAAAGAATATATATATATATATATATATATATATATATATATAGTATATATATATATATATATGGGTAAACGGGATATGAACCATAGGCTCATATTCCTACATGAGCCATGCACACGTGGACCAATATGAATGGATTCCTACATCCCATGTGCACCCATGTGCACTAGTACACTACATTCCTATTGGTCGACATGTGCACTGGCTCATTTAGGAATATGAGCCTATAGCTCATATACCTTTTTTTCAAATATATATATATATATATATATATATATATATATATATATATATATATATATATATATATATATATATATATATATATATATACATATACTAGTATATATGCACGTGCTTTGCACTTATCTTGTAGTGGATGATGTTGATGAGTTGATTTAACTTTGTTGTTTTTAATTATATAGGTTAAGAATTCAACCCTTCAAATTCCGTAGGAACATCTTAGAAGATTTAGCAAGTAGTATGAACCCTTCGATTTCCGTAATACATTAATGAATCTCTTAAATGGTTATCAGTGAAATTTATTGTAGGTATTCTTCTAATTAGTAAATATATTGAAGGGCATTTTTTTGAAGAAAACTTTCACGGTAAAGCCTACTTTTGACATTATATATATATATATATATATATATATATATATATATATATATATATATATATATATATATACAAAGAGAGAGAGAGAGAGAGAGAGAATAAGGGAGGTGATGTGGCACCTCAAGTCTAAAATAAGGGTGGTGGTAACATGGCATCTCACTCTAAATAATGATGGCGGTGACGTGGCACCATCCCAACCACACATTTTATACTTTTAGAAATTTTAACAAATTGCGTTTAACCCCCTTCCCTCATTTGTGTGGTTGGAATTGCGCCACGTCACCGCCACCCTCATTTTTAGAGTGAGGTGTCATCTCACCTCCCTTATTTTCTCTCTCTCTCTCTCTCTCTCTCTCTCTCTCTCTCTATATATATATATATATATATATATAGTGGGCGGATCAAAAGATCCGTCTTCGGAGTCCCGCTCAAGCCCCGCCCTCCTCGGGTGGGACCCGCTCGATCCAACGGGGCCCCCGCAGGGCTCCGCGGATGGGACTCCTGATCCACTTCCATATATATATATATATATATATATATATATATATATATATATATATATATATATATATATATATATATATATATATATATATGGGCGGATCTTGATCCGTCCGCGGAGTCCCGCCAAAACCCCTCCCCTCCTGCACCATCGGATCGGGGGGTCGTGCGCGCCTGCTTGATCCGAGGGTCGAGAGCGACGGGGCTCCCACGGGACTCCGCGGACAGGATCCCGGATCCGTCTCCTATATATATATATGTAAAGTCCCTCACCCAAAATAGGTATTTTGTGTATATTTTATATTATTATATTTATTATATATGTTGAATTTATTTAGAATATGCTCTTAGTTAATTAGAAAATAAATTTCTTGATATATTTACTTATATAAATATTCATTTAGAATTATTTTAGGTTATTTTAGATTTTTGGAGATTTTTCTAGAATTTTTGGTAATTAAAACTTAGAAAACATAAATTTCTAGGACTTCTATGATTTACTATACGACCATACTTGCATGTCGTTTCTACCAAATATTTATTTTAGTTTAAAATATTTAATTATATTTTTTTGTAATTTATTTAGAATTTTAAGAAATTTATTTAGATTTTAAAATTATTTAGGATTTATTTGGATATATATAGTCTTAATATTAGATAGATACTAATTTAGTGTTAATAGATATTAATAAGATTTTATAAATTATTTGTATTATCTTTAATTATATTTAAGATTATAAATTATTGAGATAAATTCAAACTCTATTTTAAATTAATTCAAATCCTGAACTAGGAAATTATCTTCATGCATATCCTATCCTTATTTAAATTCATCATAATCCTATCCAAATTAACCAATCCTATTCGTATTTAATTAAGTAGTGTCCACCATTATAAATACCTCATCCTTCATATTTTTCTTTCCCAAATTCCTCTCTTTTTCGTCAAAAAAATAGTCAAAATTCGTCATAAATTCAGCCTCATTTTCTACTAGTTATGACGAATTAAAAAGATGATATCTCCTAGCTCCGGGCTCCAAACACTCTCCAGTTTTTTTTTTAGAACGATAATGAGGTTAGATTTCTGATAATATAAATTGTTTTTTTTGTTATTAGTATTAAATTCTGAAAAATTCGTAGAGCACAGCATGTCCGAAAATAGACGTGTTTCGATGTTTTCGCGATTCCGGGAGAACCAGGAATCAGAATCACGAACCGTTTAAAGTTTCGGAAAGCTAATGTCGAGATCATCGACATATATTTTTTCCAGAATTTATTTCGAAGTATTTATATACTGTTAATTCTGTAGAACTTTTAGGTTAGAATTTAACCATCGGTGCACAATACAAAATTTGTATGTGCCATAATTCCCAAACGAATTTGAATTCAGACGAGCCATAAATTCTAGTATGTTTTTGATGCTGAAATCTACAGAAAATCATGCATGAAAGTCCAGTTTGTATCGGTTGACTTTTTGGTCAATAGATCGCCTTGATTTGCGTGCCATGAGTCTCGAGTTGATAAAATTCAGTTTCTTTGGACAAAATTTAGGAATTAACATAAAAATCAGAATAATAAGATTAAAATAGGATTTTAGAGTAATTATTCCAGAATTAAATAAATTAAAATAAATTAATGGTAATATTATTATATAGTTATATGAATATATATGTAAGTAAATGTTAATTGATAATTATGACTAAATATTCAGACTGTATGATCCTAGGACATCGTGGACTATCCCATACTTACCTTGACCATGTTGACCCTAAGAACTTGTGAATTTGTCTGCCTTGCGTACACTAACGTACTGGCATAGACACCTGTCAGTTGACTGACTGATTTCGTACAGTACTTGAAGACGCGACACCCGCGTAATTCAATGCATAATTGACCGTGTTAGATGACTAGTGTTACCCCTAGTATACCCCCTGATTCCAGTGTAAATGTGGTTGAGTATGTGCTAGTGTAATGACTAATGATTCTATTATATTATATGTATGTGTACATAGGATATTGGATTGTTCTGCGCGATTTCTGGAGCAGGTTATTGGTACATTGCAGCTTCCTTGTCAGGCAAGTATACCTTGCCATTGTACTGTTATTTTTATTTCATATGTTGCATGCATCTTTATTTTCTGTCTTTTCATATATTTTAACTGTTATATAAAATGCGCGCGACGGTGTCGTCGCGGTATATTTTTATTTATGTATTTGCATTGACCCTGTTTATGAGACCACCCCATCATCATGTAGCATTTTTAGGTTCATTGGCCGTGACACAGTTGTTACACGAGTTGTGAGTCTCATGTAGATCACGGACTTGCGTGCAGGTTGGCCTCCTGTACGTGTGGGCCGTGCGTTAGGAATAACTGCTGTTAGAAACTTTGCATGCTAGTAGACTTGGCAGTTATTAGAGGTATTATCGTGTCATGGATGTGACATGCTTAGAGCATGGGGTGGGGAGAACAACTGTCACGCCCCAGTCCCAAAATGACGAGGGACTGGAGATGCGTGGCAATGGCCAGCAGCACGTACCGATGGACAACCCAATTTAATGGATCCATCAGGGCATGCTTAAGCTGTAGTCTAGCAGGAAATAGAGCAATTGTTACAGGTCACAGACTAATCTAATCTCATCCACAACAGATAAACACAGAGTAGCTGCCAGAAATAATGTAATAAAATAAATAAGCAAATCTCAATAAATATCTCGGGAAACAATTCGAGAATATGTCTGGTACAACAGATGCAAATGGACAGAAAATAATCAACTGGAAATAGAAATAAATGACTACATACGGCCAATGCTCAGGAGAAGTCCTCTGGTGCGAGCTCGTCTTCAGGTCCTGGTACAGCTCCTGGAAGTGCTCTGGTACGGGTATCTCTGGATGGATCTCTTCAGCTATACCTGGGGACATCATCCATTCCAGGTCCTCAGGGGACATAGCAAGGTACAGATAATACAAGCCAAAATATAAGCAGTGCAGCAGAATTAAATAAAACAGCAGGGTAAACTATGTAACCAGCTAACTGATAAATGCACGTTGAGAGCATCACTAGAACTCAGGCTGAGCCACTACCAGCTCTGTGTCGGGGAGCCGGGTAGCAGTAATAACACGTAAAGGGTCTAGCTCTGCTGGAGAGTCTACGACCTCACACTAATAGTATATATATATAAAAATAGCCTGTAGCCTGTGTGTCTCTCCCCACCCAATATAATCACACGTCTCATGTCCATGACACGCAAGATCATAACTAATGCAGCAGTCATATAGTATCTAGGAACAAACTGTCTATGTCATAACCTGTATCCTATACAGAATCATCGTGAATATCTCAAAAGGATTCTGTCTCATGAATAGTGTCAAGTGTCCTGGGTTCAGGTGTACTTGATAGGACAAGTACCAAGAGTAAGGGTATCGAATGTCCAACTCTAAGTGACGTACCCAACACCGCGTACGGAGTTGGCACCCGACTATGATCGGACGCTAAGTACGTCGTACGGTTCCTAGGTTAAGCAGTTAAATAGTTTACATTTAAATCCACAAGAAATCAAGTAAAATACTATGTCAAGAATTATTGAGAATTGGCAAGCTTTACTTGCCCACTGATGCTAAATAAGTCCAGAAAAATAAGTAGCGAGCTGCAGGGTTTGGCAAGGTACACTTGCCTGTGGTTCCGGCTCTGACTTCAGTTGGATTTGCAGGCGGTACTCCGGTTGCTGAAACAAACATCACCATCAGATCCAGAAAATATCAATCAGCTAGAAACGTCTGTCCTTGGGTCCAATTTGGAGACAAGGGCAAAAACGATAATTTTGGGTCAAAACATGGTCCACATGCGGGCCCGCTTTGCACCGAAAAATGCGTCAGGGTCAAAGGTCTCCAAATTTACCAAACTTAGTGTCAACAGGTCAGGAACGCTGATACGAACCCAACGGAACTTTCAGAATTGAATTTCGATGAGCCGATCACAAAATTGCCCGTCGAGCGGGGTCTGTGGGGCCCACGACACGCGATTTCGTCAACGTTCTCAGAATCGAACCAAACTTGTCACGCCCCAGTCCTAAAATGCCGAGGGACTGGAGATACGTGGCAATGGCCAGCAGCACGCACCGATGGATAACCCAATTTAATGGAACCATCAGGGCGTACTTAAGCTGTAAATAAGGTCTACTACACAAGTCACACTAATCTCATCCATAAAGATAAAGTAATAAACTGCATACTGAATGGAAATAAGTAGCAACAACAAATCACAGCAAGTCAGTCGGAGCAACAATCCGACTTAAGTCTGAATAAACTGGCTCTATAGGCCAGGAACAAACGATATAAACATGAAATAAATAAATGAGTACTGGGACAGGCACTCAGGAGAAGTCCTCGGCAGTCACCTCGTCTTCAGTGTTCAGTTCAGCTCCAGCAATAGCTTCAGCTCCGGTCCCGTATACCTCGGGATACTGTTCCTCAGCTAAACCTGGGAACATAATCCATTCCAGGTCCTCAGTGGACATAGCAAGGCACAAGATAAAACAAGCCAACTGAATAAGCAGTGCAATAAATAAATGAACAGCAGGGTAAACTAAGTAACCATCTATATGATATGCAAATGAGAGCAACACTAGTACTCAGGCTGAGACCGCTACAAGCTCTGTGTCGGGGAGCCAGTAGCAGTAATAACACGTAAAGGGTTTAGCTCTGCTGGAGAGTCTACAACCTCACAATAATAGTAGATATATATATAGAACAGCCTGTAGCCTGTGTGTCTCTCCCCACCCAATGTAATCACGCAAGCCATGACCATAACGTCTCATGTCCATGTCAGCGGGATTATACTAATGCAACAAGTCATACTGTCTATAATAAATGTCTCTATCAAGTCCTGTATCCTATACAGAATCACCACGAATATCTCAGGAGGATTCTGTCCATGAAAGTGTCAAGTGTCCTGGGTTGTAGGGTACTTGATAGGTCAAGTACAAAGTAAGGGAATCGTAAATCCATCTCTAAATGACGAACCCAACACCGCGTACGGTGTCTGTACCCGACTATGATCGGACACTAGGTACGTCATACGTTCCCTAGGTTAAGCAGTTTAAATTAGTTTATATAAATTTGTACAAGAAATCCAGCAGAGTATTTTTACAGAAATATGAAAATAATGACTGCAAGTTTGGCAAGGTGCACTTGCCTGAGGTTTGAATTCCACTTAGGTCCTGGTTTCGGAAATTTTCAGAGATGTCTCCGAAAGCTGAAATAAACAGTACCATCACGCTCAGAAGGTGTCAAACAGCTAGGATCGCCTGTCCTTGGGTCCAATTTGGAGACAAGGGCAAAAACGACAAATTTGGCCCAAAACGGGGTCCACCGATGGGCCCGCTTTGCACCGAAAAACGTGTCAGGGTCAACGGTCTCCAAATTCACCAAACTTAGTGTCAACAGGTCAGGAACGCTGATATGAACCCAACGGAACTTTCAGATTTGAATTCCGATGAGCCGATCACGAAATCGCCCGTCGAGTGGGGCCTGTGGGGCCCACGACACGCGATTTCGTCAACGTTCTCAGAATCGGACCAAACTTGACCCACAGGATCAGCGTATCGCTACGAGTCCGATGGCATAAGTTTCGTCTCGATCCGACGTGTGTGCACGAAGTTAGGATAAAATACAGAAAAGGCGGATACGGGGCGATGTCCGCGGATACGCGTTGATTCCGGTGTGCACGCACACCCGAATCAGCTTCCGCGAAATCCCACACGTCCGTGTCAACGACGCGCACGTATCTGCGAAGACCGCACACTACCAAGTCGTCCCGTTTGGCGGGGCACACTCAGTTCCGGGGTGAAACAGGATCTGGTTTTTCCTGTTTTTGGATCGCGGTGTGCGATCACCACAGGACGCGATGCCCCGAGCGGTTTGTCCGGGCACCGAGAGGGTCATACAGGCTTCGCGTAAAAATTTACAGAATCAAAATCGGATAAACGAGGTGCAAGATACGAGTACCTGAAGGGGACCGGAGAAACCGAGTTTTGAACTGTGTCCGACACGCGAGTTCGTGTCCCGCTGTGTCCGGCCTAGGGCTGGGCTGTGTCCGCGTGTCCGGGGCTTCGCTGGAGGAGCGCTGGACGGTCGAGGCATCGTCGGCCGGCTAGGGCGGCGCTGCTGGAGGAGCTGGGCGGCGCTGGGGCGGGCTCCGGCGGAGGGCAGCGGGGCTAGGGGATGCTCAGCCGGTCGGGGTCGGCTTGCTGGAGGAGGAGGAGAGGAAGGTCAGCCGGCGTCGGCGCTGGCTGGGCGGCTGGGTGCTGGAGGGCGGAGCTCCGGTGAGGGGGTGGCCGGAGTCGGGGTGGTTAGGGTTAGGGTTTCGGGTTTTGGGGGGGGGAAAGGAGGCGGAGACGAGGGGTATTTATAGGGGGTCCACGGGGGGGTCGAGGCCGGGCTAGGCGGGCCGAGGGGAGGTCGTGGGGGTAGAGGGGGAGGTTCTCCGGCGACGTGGCCGGAGAATCCGGCCGGAAAACGCGAGGGTTCGTGGGGTTGGGGATGATGGGGTCCGGGTCGGGTCGGGCGCGGATCCGGGTCTGGCCGACCCACCCGACCCGTTAACAGGGGGCTGGGCTGGGTTTAACGGGCTCGGCCCACTGGGCCGGGCCGGGCCTAAAGCTAATTAAAATAAAAATAATAACAATAATAATAAAACAGTAATTAATTAATTAATTATAAAAATAGTTTTTAGGCTTTTAAAAATAGGTCCGAGGCCCAATAAAATTCCAGAAAATTATCCTAAGTCCGATTTTCTATTTTACACCATAAAATCATATTTTTATTTCATTTTAATGCTGTTTATTGGCAATTAAAAATTACAAACTCACCACAGGTCCTATGTAAATTAATGAAAATTGCATATTAATTCCAAAAATTGATTTTAAAATATTTGAAAATTTTGGGTGTTTACAATCTACCCCCCTTAAGAGGATTGCGTCCTCGCAATCGAAGGGTAAACTATAAAGGCAAGATTTACAGAATTAAAGAATGCTTAAGTTCTACCTGATTCTGCAAATAAGTGTGGATAACGCTGGCGCATAACATCTTCTCGTTCCCAGGTCGATTCGCCAGGAGAGTGCTGTTTCCAAGCTACTCGAACCAGCCTGATTGTCTGCCCTCGCAGTGTCTTCTCGCTGGTGTCGAGTATACCCACTGGCTGCTCCTCGTATCTTAGGCTAGGTCCAACCGAAATCTCAGAATGATCAACTATATGACTTGGGTCCGTCACATATCTTCTCAGTTGTGAGACGTGGAATACGTCATGCACTCCCTATAAGGATGGAGGTAATGCAAGACGGTAAGCCACCTCACCAATGCGCTCCAAGATATCAAATGGCACAATGTACCTTGGGCTTAACTTGCCTCTGCTGCCAAATCTGATAGTACCTCTAGTGGACGAGATCCTCAAAAATACATGCTCTCCTTCCTTGAACTCCAGGGGTCGTCTGTGTGCATCGGCCCAATGCTTCTGTCTATCCTGGGCTGCACGAAGATGGTTCTGAATCTGTTTTACTTTCTCTACTGTCTCTGTTACCAACTCTGGACCCAGTATTTGACGTTCGCCAACGTCGCTCCAGCATATTGGAGATCTGCACTTCCTTCCGTACAATACCTCAAAAGGTGTCATCTGAATGCTTGCCTGATAGCTGTTGTTGTAGAATAACTCCACTAAATGCAGGTGATCTTCCCAAGATCCTCCAAAGTCCAGTATACAAGATCGCAGCATGTCTTCTAGGATCTGAATTGTGCGCTCTGACTGTCCGTCTGTTTGAGGATGATAGGCAGTACTGAACTTGAGCCTGGTGTCGAGACTCTCTTGCATGCTTCGTCAGAAGTGAGATGTAAATCTCGAGTCTCGATCTGATACAATACTAACCGGCACTCCATGTAATTTTACGATCTGTCGCATATACATGTCGGCTAGTACTTCCGTGGATTGTCCGACTCTGAACGGCAAGAAGTGAGCCGACTTAGTGAGCCGATCCACGATGACCCATACTGCATCCTTACCACTAGGGCTTCTTGGAAATCCAGTGACGAAGTCCATGGTAATATTCTCCCACTTCCATTCAGGGGTGGGAAGCGGCTGCAACATACCTGCAGTCCTTTGGTGCTCGGCCTTCACCTGCTGGCAGACTAAGCATTTTGCCACAAATCGGACAATCTCCCTTTTTATTCCATGCCACCAGTAATATTATCTTAGGTCCCGGTACATCTTGGTCCCTCCTGGATGAACAGAGTATATGGAGCTATGGGCTTCTGTCATCAATTCCTGCCTTAATTCTCCATTTGGAACACATAGGCGATTTCCGCACCTTAATGTTCCGTCCTCGTGGATGCGAAGTCCCGTCTGCAGGCCTGCTTCTGTTCTCTCTTTCAGCCTTCGAAATCTGGCATCATTAGGCAAAGCTTCCTTGATTCTCTCCACCAGTGATGACTTCAATTCGAGGTTAGCCAGCAAACCATTTTGTCCAGGTAGAACAACCTCTATCTGAAGAACTTGCAAGTCTTGTAATAGCTGAGGCTGCTCCGTTAAGAAATAAGCCGAGGGTTTTCTGCTGAGGGCGTCGGCTGCAACATTTGCTTTCCTCGGGTGGTACTGCAGATCTATGTCAAAGTCCACCATCAACTCAAGCCAACGCCTTTGCCTCATGTTGAGCTCCTTCTGTGTATAAACATACTTCAAGCTCTTATGATCAGTGAATATCTCGACCTTCTCTCCATACAGATAATGTCTTCAGATCTTCAATGCAAAAATCACTGCAGCTAGCTCCAGGTCGTGTGTTGGGTAGTTCTTCTCGTGGACCTTCAGCTGCCTCAATGCATAAGCGATAACCTTGCCATGTTGCATCAAGACACAACCTAGTTCACTACCGGACGCATCACTATAAACAACAAAACCTCCTGACCCTGAGGGAAGAGTCAAGACTGGTGCTGTTGTTAGACGCCTCTTCAAGTCTTCAAAGGTATTCTGGCATTCTTCCGTCCATATGAACTCCTGATCCTTCCGTGTCAGCTTCGTCATAGGTTCCGCGATCCTTGAAAAATTTTCTACGAACCGCCGGTAATACCCAGCAAGTCCAAGAAAACTTCTCACTTCTGCAACAGAGGTAGGGGTAGGCCAGGTTTCTATAGCAGTGACTTTCTCTGGGTCCACAGACAGTCCTTCACCCGAGATAATATGCCCTAAGAATGGCACCTTGTCCATACAGAACTCACATTTGCTGAGTTTGGCATATAGCTTCTCCCTTCTCAAGGTTTCTAGCACAATTCTAAGGTGTTCCTCGTGCTCTTCATGGTTTTTGGAGTAGACTAGGATATCATCAATGAATACCACCACGAACTTATCCAAGTACTGATGGAAGACCCCGTTCATCAAACTCATAAATACGGCGGGTGCGTTGGTTAAACCAAACGGCATAACTAGGAACTCATAATGCCCATACTTAGTTCTGAAGGCCGTCTTTGGGATATCTTTCTTCTTTACCCTAATCTGGTGATAACCGGATCTAAGGTCAATCTTTGAGAATACCTTAGCACCACTCAATTGGTCAAACAAATCATCAATGCGTGGTAATGGGTACCGGTTCTTAATAGTTACAGCATTAAGGGCTCTGTAATCAATGCACAGTCGTACAGATCCATCTTTCTTGGGTACAAAAAGTATAGGTGCTCCCCATGGTGAAACACTGGGTCGGATAAATCCTTTCTCCAGAAGGTCGTCAACTTGTGTTTTCAGCTCCACTAACTCCTTAGGTGCTAGCCGATATACCGATGAAGTGATAGGTTCGGCTCCTGGAGTTAGGTCTATTGTGAATTCTATCTCCCGATCAGGTGGTAAACCTGGAAGATCGTCGGGAAACACATCCACAAATTTCGTTATGACTCTTGGGTAACTTGAATCTTCTTCTACAGTCAATACCCTAAGAGTTGGCTGGACCCCTTATTCTACAGCTCCTCGTAGAAATTCAAACTCAGGAAGGCTAGGGGGTCTAAATATCACTTTTCCAAGCCGGCAATCCAGTGTCGCATGGTACTGACTTAACCAGTCCATACCAAGTACAACATCGTAATCAGGCATAGAAAAGATCAGGAATTGGGCTCGCATCACTCGGCCACAGACCACTACCGAACATGATCTACAAGTATCACTAACCGGGATAATTCCACCTCCCGTTAGAATTCTCTTCATCTTCGAGAGAGGTGCGGTAGCTATTCTATGTGTGGCTACGAAGCTAGCAGCAATAAATGAATACGAAGCTCCAGAATCAAATAATGCTACAGCAGGAATTGAAGCTACTAATATGGTACCTGCTATCACTTCGCCTGCAGTAGCTTCCTCAGTGACTGCTAGTGCATATGCCTGACCTCGTCCCTGAGCGGGACCCCTTTGTTGACGAGCTTGTTGGAACAATGCTGCCTGAGGTGGTAGAGGTGGCCTGGCTCCTCCAGGCCCTGTCTGAGTTGCTCCCCCAGCTGGAAGAGCTGCAGGTGGAGCTGGTCGATTCGGAACTCCCTCTCAACGTTCCGAACAGTCCTTTGAGAAGTGTTGTCCAGATCCGCAAACCAGGCAGAGTCCCAGCTTGCGTCGACATTCCTTTTCAATATGTCCTACCTTGCTGCAGTAATGATAAGTAGGCAAGTTCTTAGTTGCTGCTCTTGGAGGCGGGCTCTTCTGGGGCCGTTTAGCAGATTCCCCTTGTGATGACTTGGACGGTGCTGAGGAGAAGGGACGTTTCAGGCTTGATTCCCTCCGAGTAACGCGCTCCAGCCGACGTGCTGCAGCTAGGACGTCGGTGTAAGAGGTGGGCGCGACCGATCCGATTAACTTCTGAAGCTCGAACCTGAGCCCATCAAAGAATTTCTCCGCCTTCTCCTCTTCGGTAGGAATTAGCGAAGGGGCGAAGCGGCTCAGGCGAATGAATTCGGCGTTATATTCCTCCACCGTCATGTTGCCCTGGATCAGGCGGTTGAATCTGTCTCGGAGTTCTGACCGAGCCACAGCAGGGATGTACATTTCCTGGAAGAGTCTGGAGAACTCCTCCCAGGTAACCTGATCATGTCCGAGCCTTCTTTCTTCGGACAGCCACCAATGATGCGCGTTGTCCGTCAGTTGCATCCTGACGGCAGTCATCCATTTGTCCCTTGGTAGTTCAGCGGCCTCCAACTGATGCTGCGTGTTCGTAAGCCATTTATGTACTTCAGTTGGTCCTTCCTTGCCCGAGAAGGTACGGGGCTTGAGTTGGCGAAAATCTGTAATAGATCCCGTCGTTGGCCGCCTATTTGGTGGATTTGCATGCTGCGACTAGGCTGTTCCTTAGGTTCTCGGCCTCTCGGCGTTGGGTCTCCTGTTGAATCTGTTGTTGTGCCTGCATCATGGCGTAGAACATCTGGAACATTTGCTGGCCGTCCATTGTCTGTCCTGGGGGAAAGACAGGCATCGCAGGAGGGAACTGGGGAGGAGGCGGGATGTCATCACGCCTGAACCTGGAACTTGGCTGGCCAGTTTGATTGCTCTGAGAGGATTGTCCTCTGTTATCTGGCGTCGTTCCAGCTTCGCAGGTAAACCCTGCTTCAGTCGGTGTACCCAAGGGGGTCTCGTCACCACTTCTGGGATCCATAACTCTGCACCAAAAGGAAACAATGAGAACGCACAGAGGAATCAAAACAGGATACAATTCAAGCAATTAAATTGAATTCGACATAGAGTTCAAAAATGATTCAATCAATGGATGAGATCCTATAAATTATCCTATCTTATTGCAGGCCTGTTCGGTCCCTAAGTTGAAACCGAACAATTTAGTTAGGACCTGCATGGGCCACCACAAAAACCATGTCACGCCCCAGTCCCAAAATGCCGAGGGACTGGAGATACGTGGCAATGGCCAGCAGCATGCACCGATGGATAACCCAATTTAATGGAACCATCAGGGCGTACTTAAGCTGTAAATAAGGTCTACTACACAAGTCACACTAATCTCATCTATAAAGATAAAGTAATAAACTGCATACTGAATGGAAATAAGTAGCAACAACAAATCACAGCAAGTCAGTCGGAGCAACAATCCGACTTAAGTCTGAATAAACTGGCTCTATAGGCCAGGAACAAACGATATAAACATGAAATAAATAAATGAGTACTGGGACAGGCACTCAGGAGAAGTCCTCGGCAGTCACCTCGTCTTCAGTGTTCGATTCAGCTCCAGCAATAGCTTCAGCTCCGGTCCCGTATACCTTGGGATACTTCTCCTCAGCTAAACCTGGGGACATAATCCATTCCAGGTCCTCATTGGACATAGCAAGGCACAAGATAAAACAAGCCAACTGAATAAGCAGTGCAATAAATAAATGAACAGCAGGGTAAACTAAGTAACCATCTATGTGATATGCAAATGAGAGCAACACTAGTACTCAGGCTGAGACCGCTACAAGCTCTGTGTCGGGGAGCCGGTAGCAGTAATAACACGTAAAGGGTTTAGCTCTGCTGGAGAGTCTACAACCTCACAATAATAGTAGATATATATATATAACAGCCTGTAGCCTGTGTGTCTCTCCCAACCCAATGTAATCACGCAAGCCATGACCATAACGTCTCATGTCCATGTCAGCGGGATTATACTAATGCAACAAGTCATACTGTCTATAATAAATGTCTCTATCAAGTCCTGTATCCTATACAGAATCACCACGAATATCTCAGGAGGATTCTTTCCATGATAGTGTCAAGTGTCCTGGGTTGTAGGGTACTTGATAGGTCAAGTACAAAGTAAGGGAATCGTAAATCCATCTCTAAATGACGAACCCAACACCGCGTACGGTGTCGGTACCCGACTATGATCGGACACTAGGTACGTCATACGTTCCCTAGGTTAAGCAGTTTAAATCAGTTTATATGAATTTGCACAAGAAATCCAGCAGAGTATTTTTACAGAAATATGAAAATAATGACTGCAAGTTTGGCAAGGTGCACTTGCCTGAGGTTTGAATTCCACTTAAGTCCTGGTTTCGAAAATTTCCAGAGATGTCTCCGAAAGCTGAAATAAATAGTACCATCACGCTCAGAAGGTGTCAAACAGCTAGGATCGCCTGTCCTTGGGTCCAATTTGGAGACAAGGGCAAAAACGGCAAATTCGGCCCAAAACGGGGTCCACCGGTGGGCCCGCTTTGCACCGAAAAACGTGTCAGGGTCAACGGTCTCTAAATTCACCAAACTTAGTGTCAACAAGTCAGGAACGCTGATATGAACCCAACGGAACTTTCAGATTTGAATTTCGATGAGCCGATCACGAAATCGCCCGTCGAATGGGGCCTGTGGGGCCCACGACACGCGATTTCGTCAACGTTCTCAGAATCGGACCAAACTTGACCCACAGGACCAGCGTATCGCTACGAGTCCGATGGCGCAAGTTTCGTCTCGATCCGACGTGTGTGCACGAAGTTAGGGTAAAATACAGAAAAGGCGGATACGGGGCGATGTCCACGGATACGCGTTGATTCCGGTGTGCACGCACACCCGAATCAGCTTCCTCGAAATCCCACACGTCCGTGTCAATGACGCGCACGTATCTGTGAAGACCGCACGCGACCAAGTCGTCCCGTTTGGCGGAACGCACTCAGTTCCAGGGTGAAATAGGATCTAGTTTTTCCTATTTTTGGATCGCGGTGTGCGATCACCACAGGACGCGATGCCCCGAGCGGTTTGTCCGGGCACCGAGAGGGTCATACAGGCTTCGCGTAGAAATTTACAGAATCGAAATCGGATAAATGAGGTGCAAGATACGAGTACCTGAAGGGGACCCGAAAAACCGAGTTTTGAACTGTGTCCGACACGCGAGTTCGTGTCCCGCTGTGTCCGGCCTAGGGCTGGGCTGTGTCCGCGTGTCCGGGGCTTCGCTGGAGGTGCTGGACGGTCGAGGCATCGTCGGCCGGCTAGGGCGGCGCTGCTGGAGGAGCTGGGCGGCGCTGGGGCGGGCTCCGGCGGAGGGCAGCGGGGCTAGGGGATGCTCAGCCGGTCGGGGTCGACTTGCTGGAGGAGGAGGAGAGGAAGGTCTGTCACGACCCGCACCCGGAAAATCGGGCATGAGTCGTGGGTACGTCCAGCCTACGCCGTCGCATCGGCGGTAGAACGCTGTCTAGGTCAACTAACTAAATAATAATCTCACACAAAAATTGGCCATGACCTCTCCAAAAGGAGGGCAACCACACAAACAATATAAACCTGTCAAGATCTCAACTCCAAACGGAGGAGCAAATATCATAATGATAATCAAGTACTCAATCACGAATCTAAGCACGATAAGATAACACAGAGATCTAACAACTATAAAGTCTAACCAACAACAACTACTACAACAACCACAACATCAAATAATAATACAACAATGTCCAAAATAATATACAAACAAGGTCTCAATCTAAAACCGGAGACAAATCCGGTGCTAAAAGCTAATAAAAACAACAACAAAGTCCCAGTGATCCCGGCTACCAACCCGAAAATTACCCATAAACTAGAGGGTCCCTGTCTGCACCATCGACAGGCTCAGGTCCATAAAACGTCGGACACCAATCCTCCGGATACTCTGAAAAATATGTCCAGTCAGGACTGGAGCAAGTACATCTCTAACAGCAGTTCCATTTAAATAATAAAAACTATAAAACAGTTATAGCAAGTAGCAAGAAGAATGAAGCAAGTATGAAACAAGGAAATATGTATAACTGGTGCATAAATGTAAAGATGCATGGATATCAGAGCAAGATAGTAATAACTGCAAGATACAAGAAATCTAAGCTAAGATCAAGTCCGTGCACATGAACGTGTAGTGAGTCCAGCATGAAAAACATGTAGTGAGTCAAGTCCAGAAACATGTAAGTGAGACAAGTCAAGAAATGCATGAGAGTCCAGACTATAAAGAATGAACTCGGTGTCTTTGAAATACTTGTTTCGACATGTAAACGGCTAGGGGTAAGTACGGCTCACCGCGCACTGGGTGTGCGGCTGCTATCATTCCAGATTAGACCAGAGGGAGTGATTCCTGATGATGCCAGATGGGAATGTTTACATGTCTACTCGAGTATTTCCCCGCCCCGACTAATACAAGTGGATCCAAGACCCGACACGCAAATCAAGATGAGTCCAGCCTGAACATGAATGATGCCTGTAGGTGATGCCAGTAGTGATTCCAGAATAGAGGCCAGAAACATGAAATGTACGTGTCGCAAGTAAATAAATTCAGTAATACCAGTCAGTGTCCCGTATTGTGCCAGAATAATCAGATGATACTATACTAGAAGCTGAATCATAATAATCATCAGATAATGAAAACTATCAGAGAATGTACTCGCCTGATGTCCTGAGCAACTGACGATCCGAACCGGTGTCGCAAGGACCTAATACGAAAAACAAGGTTAAACAGGATTCTAATGAGTTAAACAGATATAAAATAACTAAAAATAGGCTTCTAGGGTCGTTCTAGGTCAAACGGGTCAAACCGATGAAATCTGGATCAAAAAATCAACTCTGGGTCCAAAAAGTCAACTCTGGGTCAAAACTAGGTCAAAAGTTGACTTTGGCGGTCAACCGAGTCAACTACGGTCAAGTCTGGGTCAAACTAGGGTGCTCCTGAAATTTTAGGTCAAACCGAGGTCATTAAGCTAGAAAACTCACAAATTCGCCTCCTTGAGATACCGGGATACCCTCGGTATCCGATACCTCAACCTAGGCTACGCACCCCGTCCAAACCCGCTAAAACCTATGCTAGCACGCGTAAATATATACACATATACATATAAAAATCACTCCAATACTATTCCTAGGCTATTGCTCAAAAACCCCGCTCGAAACTCAATACCTTGGATATCTCAAGGTATTGAGATACCTCGGTATCTCAAGGTATTGAGATACCGCTCTAAACTCCTCTAACTAGCTATCTAGCTACTAATTATGCACCTAGTTATTAACCTAGGCTAGGTAATATAGATATCTACCATATATATATATATCTAAGTAGGTATCTACCTATATACATATATATCCACACACATATATACTCATACCCATTATCTTACCTATACACATAAATATATATATCTATACCTAGATATCTAACTATCTATCTAGCTATGTATATATCTATATATATATCTATGCATATAGATATGGATATCTAACTATCTATCTAATATTTAGCTATCTATCAATCTATCTATCTATCTAAACATTTACCTATCTATGTTTATGTCTATCTATCAATCTAAGTATCTAACTATCTATCTAATATTTACCTATCTAGAGATATCTATTGATCTATCTAACATATACCTATTTATCTATCTATGCATCTATCTAACTAATTATCTATTTAACTAACTATCTATCTAACAAATCTATAGATACCTATCTATCTATCTATTAGTCTATCTATCTATTTATCTCATATATCTATCTATCTAGCTATTTACCTATCTATCTATCTATTTATATATCTATCTATCAACATATATATATATCAATCTCTCTTCCTCCCTCACTATCCCTCGCTACTCTGGAGCTTGCTGCTGTTGCTAGCGCTGCGTTTGCTGCGGCTGCTACTGCGTATGCTGCTGCCACTGATGCTGGATTTGCTGCTGCAGCTGCTACCTGTTACTGCTGCTGCTGTGCTCTATGCTACTGCTGCTGCTGATTCTGCTGCTGCTGCAGCAGGTTCTGCCCCCCCCCCCCTCTCATCTCACATACACATACATACACCCCTATATATATATACATATATATATATATACATATATATACATCTATATATATATAACTAGATATCTATATATATATTCACACTCATCTACACACTCTAACACACACACTAGCACACTCACACACTAATACACACACACACTCACAACACTATCAACACACACACACATAAGCACACACATATATCTATACATATATAAACACACATCTATATATATATACACACATATATATCTACACTCATATATTTATATATATATACACATACACACTCACACACTCAAACATAAATACATATACCCTCACACACACTCACACTCACACACCCTCACACACACTCTCACACACACTCTCACAAACACACAACCCCACACACAAACACTCCTACATATATATATATAAATACATATATACATAAACTGAAACTCATATATATATATATATATATATATATATATATATATATATATATATATATATATATATATATATATAGGCACTCACTCACACTCACACTCACCTACACACTAGCACACACTCACACAAGCACTCACCTACACACATACACTAGCACTCACTAACACACTCACAAACACATAACCACACATATATATATATAAATAGAATATATATATATATATATATATATATATATATATAGGAACACACACACAAATAAATATATATATAGAGACATATATACACAAACACAACACTACCACAACGATGCACACAACGCTCACAAAGCCCCACCTACGCACGCCCAACGACCCCGACACTCACCAACGCCTATAAATATATAAAATATAACTCGAAAACTCTAGCACACACTCTCCGATACTAACCCAACGCGCGCACAAGCCCGAAACGAGAAAACCAAGTCGAAATGGCCGTTCGGTCATTTCGACGAACACGTGGTGCGCGGCTCGGAAAACCTCCTGAAACGCACACCAAACGAACTCGAAATCGGCCCAAAATTTATTCACGCGCTCTACACGATGTCTAGATCCTAGAAAATACGCTCCCGCATCAATTCTAGGTCCGTGGCGAAAACGCACACGCACTTAGAATCGGCGACGACGAAAAGCCCCAAATTTGCCCGAAACGCCCGTTTCTCCGCGACGCGGCTTCCCGTATCCGAACGGAGACACGCACTCACCCTCAAGACACCCGACAACGTCTACCTAGGTCTATCTAACCTAGGGCATCACCCAAAATTGGGCCAAATTCGGATTCCACCCGAAATTGACACAAAACCTAATGTTAAAGTCTCTAAACCCAACCAAACTAGTTCCAACTTCCTCCCACGGGTAGTCTAAGGGTCTAGGAAGGTTCTAAACTATTAATTACACTATATAAAAATAATTACAAGGGGAAAAATGAGGGTTTATCTCTTGGGAGTTGTAATCCCAAGCCAAAATCTCCAAAATGCTCCAAATCCTCCAAATCAAGCTTTCAAGCTCCCAAATCTAGCTCCAACTCCAAATCTAAGCTCTACCCACCTAGGTTGGGGAAGAATGTAGGGTTAGGGTTCACATGAAAGTAAGAAATGGAAGAAGGAAGAGAAGAAAAAGAAGAAAACTTACTTGAAGTGAAAAATTGGAAGAAGAAATGAAAAAGAAGAAGGAGTAGAGAAGAAGAAGAAGAAGTGAAGAAGAAGAAAAGGGGATGGGGGCTGCTGTGTATGCTGCGGGAATGGGGGTTTGGTCGGGTGGGAGCATGAATAAAGGGGTTGCCAAGTTTTCAAATGCCCAAAATGCCCCTACATGACTTGGTTTCGGGTTCCGGGTTCCAAAAGCACTCAAACTAGTTCCAAATCTCTCCAACTAACCTCCTAAAAATAAAATAATAAATCTAAGCCCCAAAATAATTCTCACAAGGGTGTGGGCTGGGTCGGACATGGGTCCACTAGGGTCTGACATGGGTCCAGGCTAGCCAAAATCCTAAAACAAACAATAAAAAATATAATACAATCAATAATTAAATATAAATACAATTAAATATAAATCATCCACAATTAACTAAATTAAAAATAAAAAAAATACCCGGCTCTGGAAATGGGGTGGTGACAAGGTCAGCCGGCGTCGGCGCTGGCTGGGCGGCTGGTTGCTGGAGGGCGGAGCTCCGGTGAGGGGGTGGCCGGAGTCGGGGTGGTTAGGGTTAGGGTTTCGGGTTTTGGGGGGGAAAGGAGGCGGAGACGAGGGGTATTTATAGGGGGTCCACGGGGGGGTCGAGGCCGGGCTAGGCGGGCCGAGGGGAGGTCATGGGGGTAGAGGGGGAGGTTCTCCGGCGACGTGGCCGGAGAATCCGGCCAGAAAATGCGGGGGTTCGTGGGGTTGGGGATGATGGGGTCCGGGTCGGGTCGGGCGCGGATCCGGGTCTGGCCGACCCGCCCGACCCGTTAACAGGGGGCTGGGCTGGGTTTAACGGGCTCGGCCCACTGGGCCGGGCCTAAAGCTAATTAAAATAAAAATAAAAATAATAATAATAATAATAATAATAATAATAATAATAATAAAATAGTAATTAATTAATTAATTATAAAAATAGTTTTTAGGCTTTTAAAAATAGGTTCGAGGCCCAATAAAATCCCAGAAAATTACCCTAAGTCCGGTTTTCTATTTTACACCATAAAATCATATTTTATTTCATTTTAATGCTATTTATTGGCAATTAAAAATTACAAACTCACCACAGGTCCTATATAAATTAATGAAAATTGCATATTAATTCCAAAATTTGATTTTAAAATATTTAAAAAATTTGGGTGTTTACAAAACTTGACCCACAGGACCAGCGTATCGCTACGAGTCCGATGGTACAAGTTTCGTCTCGATCCGACGTGTGTACACAAAGTTAGGGCGAATTGAAGAAAAGGCGGATACGGGACGATGTCCGCGGATACGCGTTGATCCCGGTGTGCACGCACACCCGAATCGACTTCTATGAAATCCCACAGGTCCGTATCGACGAGGCGCACATATCTGTGAAGACCGCGCGCGACCAAGTCGTCCCGTTTGGCGGGACATACTCGGTTCCGGGGTGAAACAGGGTCTGGTTTTTCCTGTTTTTGGATCGCGGTGTGCGATCACCACAGGACGCGATGCCCCGAGCAGTTTATCCGAACACCGAGAGGGTCATACAGGCTTCGCAACGCAATTTGCGGAAACAAAAACGGAGCTACGAGCAAAAAGTTACACGCACCTGAAGGGGACCCGAAAAACAGGGTCTAGTCGTATCCGACACGACACAGGACACTGTGTCCTGTGTCCCGTGTCCGTGCCCTAGGGTTCAGGGCTTGGGGACACGCTGCGGTGGCCGGAGGACCGCCGGAGGGGGGCTGGTGGCAGTGGGGGAACGGTCGGCCGGGGCTGGGCGGTTCTCGGGGAGGCGCTGGCGGCGCGGGGGGCGGCCGGAGGCGGCCGGCGCTGCTGCTGTTCCTCGCTGCTGTGAGCTGCGATGGCCGTCACCGGAGACGAAGGGGGAGGGGAGGAGGAGAGCTGGGTTGCGGCGAGGGGAGTGGTGGCGGCGTGCTGGGGCAGCGGTGGCACGGCCGGTGGCTAGGGTTTGGGGGGACTCGCCGGAGAAGGAGAGCCAGGGGGGTTAAATAGGTGGGGCGGTGCCGTTGGTGGCCGGGTAGGGCAGAGGGGGATCCGGGGTCGGGGGCTACGTGGCCGGGCGGAGCGGAGGGTGGCCGAGCGGAGCTGCGCCGGCGGCGGAGGCGTCGGCGCCGGAAGCGGAGGGGGAATGGGTCGTGGGGAGTGAGGGGGACCCGGGTAGGGTCGGGTCGGGTGCGGGTCTGGGGGCCCGACCCGACCCGCTAGGGGCTGGGCTCGGTGGGGCTGGGCCGGGGTGAGGTTGGGCCGGGCTGGGCCGGCCCAATGGGCTGCGGGCCGGGTTTATTTAAAAATAATTTATAATAATAATAAAACAATTAATAATTAAATAAATAATAAATAATTAAATAAATAGTTTTAGGTGTTTTAAAAATAGGTCCGGGGTCCGATAAATTCCAGAAAAAATAGCCCTAAGTCCAGTTTTTCATTTTACACCCAAAAATATTATTTTCATAATATTTTAATACTATTTATTATTATTTAAAAATCATTGAATAATTAAAATCCTATTTTTAAGTTACAGAAAAATCCCAGAAAATCCCAGAAAATTGTGAAAAATCCAGTTTTTAAAATTTTAAAAATCAGGGGGTTTACAACAACAAGTAAGGCGTGTGGGTTCCGTTGCACTTTCCTTGTGTAACCCGTACGCTCCGCCGGAGATGCGCGGTCATGATGACCCCTATATATACTACTTGGCGGGCCTCCGGTGTTCGAAAGACGCCGTACCTTTGTAGGCCCCTGGATCTCCAAGAGAACTATGCCAATCCCATTTTAGCCAGATAGCCCACGCGTTGGAAAAGTTGTTCTTAAACTGCATTCACTTTAGACGGTTAGGCGACCCATTGGATATTTATTTCAGTACTTTATTGGCATGTGTTTAAGTATCTTGTTATGTCCCTCTGAGGACCTGGTCCGCTGCCAGGTGTACCTGTTCTTGAGTATTTGCAGGAGCGCGGATTTGGATGGTTGGGTATGCTTCGTGGATGTCTTCTCTTCGAGCCGTGATTGATAGCTGGTACTTATATTATTTGAGTGAGTGGTACTTATATTGTATTTACTTTTCCCATTTGAGTTGGTAGTGGATTTGTTTCCATCCAACTATCATCCTTAGATACTTCTTATTGAGATCTAGTTTCATAGATACTGTTTATTTATTTCTATATGATTTTCATGGATGAGATCTAGATTATACCCTGTGAATTGTGACATATGTTTATACCACTTGTGGATTGATATTCATATTACAGCGTACGTGTGGATTTGGTTTCTATATATTAGAGTTGCCATATCCATGCGGCTGGCATGCTTACGTGTTCTAGTCCTACGTATTTTTGGGACTGGGGCGTGACATGTTTTTGTGGTGGCCCATGCAGGTCGAGAGCATATTGTCTCGGTTACGTTACTATACCGAACAAGCCTGCACATAGGACTAGAGTATAGGATCTCATCCACAATTGACTATGATTCACCTTCCTCCTCTATGATCTATTCGAACAATTGTATCCTGCTTGATTCTTGTACTTTCCTAATAAGTTCCTTGAGTATATATGGCCTTCTGCTAGAATATAGGAACCCTTGTTATTAGGATGATAATTAAAGTAGCACACCTATTAAGAATACAACGAGAATATAGACACACCACTAAGTTTAGAATATCTAGTGAACCCTAGAATTCCTTATCTCTAGAATTGATTTACCATTACCCCCTGATGTATTATGAAGACTTGAGAGTAGTATAGACACTACTAGAGTTAGTTAGAAGTTTTACCATAATGTTTGACCCTAGTATTGAGGAACCAATAGAGAACCAATATTGAACATTAGGACTGAACCTAACCCTCATAATTGGATAGTATTAGAGAACTATAAAACTTATGTCATTGTCTTGTTACTAGTAGACAGCACCCTAGGAAGCCTAGAGGAATATAATCAACCCTTTCCCTTGATCATACCCCGAACATGGCAACTAGCATGCCACCCCCTTAGAGAACCATGATGCTATCTAGAGCCCTCTACTTTTGATTTCATAACTTGTCCCCCTGCAACCTTAGCGTTCGCTAATTGTGTGACGACTAAATTATGATTCTTCTTTCTTCATCATTTAACTCGTGCCACATAACTCGTATGATTGAAGGCCAAGTAATCTTATTCTATGTTAGGATATGTAGTTTGCTAGGGTATAGCTTGGTAATTTGAACTTTGAATTTTGTGCGTGATAGTTGGGATTTGATAGTTTGCGTAGTTCCCTTAGGTTGTGACCTAATGATTATCCCTTAGCTTTAAATCACGAAATTTGTACCCATAGCTCGATACGAGTTAAATCCCTTTCCCCTTAACGGCTAGTAACTCTTCTATCCCTACGATTGACACATGTTCTATGAGCACTTGACCCTTACCTATATAATGCAATAGGAGACCCTAATAAGAGTTTCTGTTCTATGTACATGTGCAAAGTTATTTTTGTAGGTATCCTTAAGGCAATACAATAGTAGTTAAATTATTTTGGGTTTCAACTTAGGGACCGGACAGGCCTGCAATAAGATAGGTTATAGGATCTCATCCATTGATTGAATCATTTTTGAACTCTATGTCGAATTCAATTTTAATTGCCTGAATTGCATCCTGTTTTATTCCTCTGTGCATTCTCATTGTTTCCTTTTGGTGCAGAGTTATGGATCCCAGACGTGGTGACGAGACCCCCTTGGGTACACCGACTGAAGCAGGGTTTACCTGTGAAGCTGGAACGACGCCAGATACCAGAGGACAATCCTCTCAGAGCAATCAAACTGGCCAGCCAAGTTCCAGGTACAGGCGTGATGACATCCCGCCTCCTCCCCAGTTCCCTCCTACGATGCCTGTCTTTTCTCCAGGACAGGCAATGGACGGCCAGCAAATGTTCCAGATGTTCTACGCAATGATGCAGGCCCAACAGCTGACCCAGCAGGAGGCCCAACGCCGAGAGGCCGAGAACCTAAGGAACAGCCTAGTCGCAGCGTTGGAGCATGCAAATCCACCAAATAGACGGCCAGCGACGAGATCCATCACGGATTTTCGCCAACTTAAGCCTCGTACCTTCTCGGGCAAGGAAGGACCAACTGAAGTACATAAATGGCTTACAAACACACAGCATCAGTTGGAGGCCGCCGAACTACCAAGGGACAAATGGATGACTGCCGTCAGGATGCAACTGACGGACAACGCACATCATTGGTGGCTGTCCGAAGAAAGAAGGCTCGGACATGATCAGGTTACCTGGGAGGAGTTCTCCAGACTCTTCCAGGAAATGTACATCCCTGCTGTGGCTCGGTCAGAACTCCGAGACAGATTCAACCGCCTGATCCAGGGCAACATGACGGTGGAGGAATATAACGCCGAATTCATTCGCCTGAGCCGCTTCGCCCCTTCGCTAATTCCTACCGAAGAGGAGAAGGCGGAGAAGTTCTTTGATGGGCTCAGGTTCGAGCTTCAGAAGTTAATCGGATCGGTCGCGCCCACCTCTTACACCGACGTCCTAGCTGTAGCACGTCGGCTGGAGCGCGTTACTCGGAGGGAATCAAGCCTGAAACGTCCCTTCTCCTCAGCACCGTCCAAGTCATCACCAGGGGAATCTGCTAAACGGCCCCAGAAGAGCCCGCCTCAAAGAGCAGCAACTAAGAACTTGCCTACTTGCCATTACTGCAGCAAGGTAGGACATATTGAAAAGGAATGTCGACTCAAGCTGGGACTCTGCCTGGTTTGCGGATCTGGACAACACTTCTCAAAGGACTGTTCGGAACGTCGAGAGGGAGTTCCGAATCGACCAGCTCCACCTGCAGCTCTTCCAGCTGGGGGAGCAACTCAGACAGGGCCTGGAGGAGCCAGGCCACCTCTACCACCTCAGGCAGCATTGTTCCAATAAGCTCGTCAGCAAAGGGGTCCCGCTCAGGGACGAGGTCAGGCATATGCACTAGCAGTCACTGAGGAAGCTACTGCAGGCGAAGTGATAGCAGGTACCATATTAGTAGCTTCAATTCCTGCTGTAGCATTATTTGATTCTGGAGCTTCGCATTCATTTATTGCTGCTAGCTTCGTAGCCACACATAGAATAGCTACCGCACCTCTCTCGAAGATGAAGAGAATTCTAACGGGAGGTGGAATTATCCCGGTTAGTGATACTTGTAGATCATGTTCGGTAGTGGTCTGTGGCCGAGTGATGCGAGCCCAATTCCTGATATTTTCTATGCCTGATTACGATGTTGTACTTGGTATGGACTGGTTAAGTCAGTACCATGCGACACTGGATTGTCGGCTTGGAAAAGTGATATTTAGACCCCCTAGCCTTCCTGAGTTTGAATTTCTACGAGGAGCTGTAGAATAAGGGGTCCAGCCAACTCTTAGGGTATTGACTGTAGAAGAAGATTCAAGTTACCCAAGAGTCATAACAAAATTTGTGGATGTGTTTCCCGACGATCTTCCAGGTTTACCACCTGATCGGGAGATAGAATTCACAATAGACCTAACTCCAGGAGCCGAACCTATCACTTCATCGGTATATCGGCTAGCACCTAAGGAGTTAGTGGAGCTGAAAACACAAGTTGACGACCTTCTGGAGAAAGGATTTATCTGGTCCAGTATTTCACCATGGGGAGCACCTATACTTTTTGTACCCAAGAAAGATGGATCTGTACGACTGTGCATTGATTACAGAGCCCTTAATGCTGTAACTATTAAGAACCGGTACCCATTACCACGCATTGATGATTTGTTTGACCAATTGAGTGGTGCTAAGGTATTCTCAAAGATTGACCTTAGATCCGGTTATCACCAGATTAGGGTGAAGAAGGAAGATATCCCAAAGACGGCCTTCAGAACTAAGTATGGGCATTATGAGTTCCTAGTTATGCCGTTTGGTTTAACCAACGCACCCGCCGTATTTATGAGTTTGATGAACGGGGTCTTCCATCAGTACTTGGATAAGTTCGTGGTGGTATTCATTGATGATATCCTAGTCTACTCCAAGAACCACGAAGAGCACGAGGAACACCTTAGAATTGTGCTAGAAACCTTGAGAAGGGAGAAGCTATATGCCAAACTCAGCAAATGTGAGTTTTGTATGGACAAGGTGCCATTCTTAGGGCATATTATCTCGGGTGAAGGACTGTCTGTGGACCCAGAGAAAGTCACTGCTATAGAAACCTGGCCTACCCCTACCTCTGTTGCAGAAGTGAGAAGTTTTCTTGGACTTGCTGGGTATTATCGGCGGTTCGTAGAAAATTTTTCAAGGATCGCAGAACCTATGACGAAGCTGACACGGAAGGATCAGGAGTTCATATGGACGGAAGAATGCCAGAATACCTTTGAAGACTTGAAGAGGCGTCTAACAACAGCACCAGTCTTGACTCTTCCCTCAGGGTCAGGAGATTTTGTTGTTTATAGTGATGCGTCCGGTAGTGGACTAGGTTGTGTCTTGATGCAACATGGCAAGGTTATCGCTTATGCATCGAGGCAGCTGAAGGTCCACGAGAAGAACTACCCAACACACGACCTGGAGCTAGCTGCAGTGATTTTTGCATTGAAGATCTGGAGACATTATCTGTATGGAGAGAAGGTCAAGATATTCACTGATCATAAGAGCTTGAAGTATGTTTATACACAGAAGGAGCTCAACATGAGGCAAAGGCGTTGGCTTGAGTTGATGGTGGACTTTGACATAGATCTGAAGTATGTTTTTACATAGGTCCTGTAGTAGGTTTGTAATTTTTAATTGCCAATAAATAACATTAAAATGAAATGAAAATATGATTTTATGGTGTAAAATTGAAAATCGGACTTAGGGTAATTTTTTGGTATTTTATTGGGCCGCAGACCTATTTTTAAAAGCCTAAAAACTATTTTTCTAATTAAATTAATTAATTAAATAATTTTTATTATTAAATTTACTGTTTTATTATTATTTTTTTTATGTTGTTTGGGCCCGGCCCGGCCCAGTGGGCCGAGCCCAGTGACCCAGCCCAGCCCAGCCCTCTCACACCTTAGCGGGTCGGGCGGGTCGGCCAGACCCGAACCAGCGCCCGACCCGGCCCACATACCCGGTCACCCCCAACCCCACGTCTCCCTCTCCCCGATCTCTCCGCCGGCGCCGCATTTTTCGGCCGGCCACCTCGCCTACCCCTCCGAAACCCTCGGCCCACGTCGCCCTGACCACAGCCGACCCTCCCCCTATTAAAACCCCCTACCCCGACCTCTTCCTCCTCCCTCATCCTCCCCTCAAGCTCACCGGAACCCTACTCCGACGACCCCAAGACCCTCCGACCTCCTCCCTGACCCGCCATCCAGCTCCTCCAGCGCCGCCCAGCTCCTCCAGCGCAGCCGGCTGCCCTCTCCCCTTCCTCTTCTTCCTCCGCCTCCCAGCCATCTCCGCCTTCCTCAGACGCTCGACGCCGACCAGCTCGCCGAGAGCCGCAGCCACCGCTCGAGACCTCGCCGGCCCCTCACCGCCCTGAGTCGCCTCCGCCGTGTCCGCCAACAGGAGACACGCGGACACAGCCCTAAACCCTAGCCCTAGTAGAGGACACAGTGTCCAGGACACGAGACGAACACGGAAAACCCCGGTTTCTCGGGTCCCCTTCAGGTACTCGTATCTTGCACCTCGGATCTCTGATTTCGATTTTGTAAATTTTTATGCGAAGCCTGTATGACCCTCTCGGTGCCCGGACAAACCGCTCGGGACATCGCGTCCTGTGGTGATCGCACACCGCGATCCAAAAACAGAAAAACAGACCCTGTTTCACCCCGGAACTGAGTACGCCCCGCCAAATGGGACAACTTGGTCGCGCACGGTCTTCACAGATACGTGCGCGTCGTTGATACGGACGTATGGAATTTCGCAGAAGCTGATTCGGGTGTGCGTGCACACCGGAATCAACGCGTATCCGCGAACATCGCCCCGTATCCGCCTTTTCTGCAATTCACCCTAACTACGTGCACACACGTCAGATCAAGACAAAACTTGCACCATCGGACTCGTAGCGATACGCTGGTCCTGTGGGTCAAGTTTGGTCCGATTCTGAGAACGTTGACGAAATCGCGTGTCGTGGGCCCCACAGGCCCCGCTCGATGGGCGATTTTGTGATCGGCTCATCGGAATTCAAATCTGAAAGTTCCGTTGGGTTCGTATCAGTGTTCCTGACCTGTTGACACTAAGTTTGGTAAATTTGGAGACCATTGACCCTGACACGTTTTTCGATGCAAAGCGGGCCCACCGGTGGACCCCGTTTTGGTCCGAAATTACCGTTTTTGCCCTTGTCTCCAAATTAGACCCAAGGACAGGCGTTTCTAGGTGTTTGACACCTTATGAGCATGATGGTACTATTTATTTCAGCTTTCGGAGACATCTCTAGAAATTTCCGAAACCAAGGCCTAAGTGGAATTCAAACACCAGGCAAGTGCACCTTGCCAAACTTGCAGTCATTATTTTTATATTTTCTGTAAAAATACTCTGCTGGATTTCTTGTGCAAATTCATATAAATTGATTTAAACTGCTTAACCTAGGGAACGTATGACGTACCTAGTGTCCGATCATAGTCGGGTGCCGACACCGTACGCGGTGTTGGGTTCGTCATTTAGAGATGGATTTACGATCCCCTTACTTTGTACTTGACCTATCAAGTACCCTACAACCCAGGACACTGGACACTATCATGGACAGAATCCTCCTGAGATATTCGTGGTGATTCTGTATAGGATACAGGACTTGATAGAGACATTTATTTATAGACAGTATGACTTGTTGCATTAGCTATAATCCCGCTGACATGGACATGAGACGTTATGGTCATGGCTTGCGTGATTACATTGGGTGGGGAGAGACACACAGGCTACAGGCTATTCTACATATATATCTACTATTATTGTGAGGTTGTAGACTCTCCAGTAGAGCTACACCCTTTACGTGTTATTACTGCTACCGGCTCCCCGACACAGAGCTTGTAGCGGTCTCAGCCTGAGTACTAGTGTTGCTCTCATTTGCATATCACATAGATGGTTACTTAGTTTACCCTGCTGTTCATTTATTTATTGCACTGCTTATTCATTTGGCTTATTTTATTTTGTGCTTTGCTATGTCCACTGAGGACCTGGAATGGATTATGTTCCCAGGTTTAGCAGAGGAGCAGTACCCCGAGGTATACGGGACCGGAGCTGAAGCTATTGCTGGAATAGAACCGAATACTGAAGACGAGGTGACTGTCGAAGACTTCTCCTGAGTGCCTGTTCCAGTACTCAGTATTTATTTCATGTTTATCTCTTGTTCCTGGCCTATAGAGCCAGTTTATTCAGACCTAAGTCGGGTTGTTTCTCCGACTGACTTGCTGTGATTATTGTTGCTACTTATTTCCATTCCATTATGCAGTTATTTCTTTATCTTTATGGATGAGATTAGTGTGACTTGTTGTAGTAGACCTTATTTATAGCTTAAGTGCGCCCTGATGGCTCAATTAAATTGGGTTATCCATCGGTGCGTGCTGCTGGCCATTGCCACGTGTCCAGTCCCTCGACATTTTGGGACTGGGGCGTGACAAAGTGTAACTGAATGACATTAATTGTATGCTAGCAAAGACGACAGTGTTTATTCAGACGATAGAATTTAGAGGTCCATGTCCCTATTGGTCGACTAGCGACTTAGACAAGGAATTAGTATGACAACTGTAGAGATTGTGTAGTCTTTCATTATTATTGCTTATTTTGCTTTTGTTTTTGTGAATTTGAATTGTTATGAACCTTCTTTCATCATAATCTAGCGTATTCATATTTGCTGTACTACCTTGACTTATGCTACTATTATAGCCTAATTTTTGCAAGCTTATTCTTTATCGAGCTTGTTCATGACATACGTATTATTGGGGGCCCACAATAATATATTTCAGAATCAGTGTATTAGGGTCTAGGTAACCTTAGTGCGCTTGGTTCGCCCTTCGCATAACTACTTTACGTGGATTGAGATATGTAGTGATTAGTAGACGAATATACTTACCCTCTAGATACGACAAAGCATATCATATCAAGTACATAACTGCACCGATGTGAGCATGCGAATAGGAAATTACCAAATTAAGATTTCAATCCACAACTGTCTTGACAATTCTCATTTGAATTCTTTAAACGCTTTGATTCCCATACTTCCATTCTATTACCCCTCCTTGAACTCTTTTCCGTTGCTTTCCGTCTTCCCTTGTTTCGGAAAGACGAAATCTCGTGCTTGGATATAAGTGATACACGGATAGTACAAGATATACCCCATAGGCCAATCATATTATTTGGTGACTATCTTTCATAATTGATTAAGGGTATATCACATATGATATAATTGGTGTTAAAATTTTGAGGATTGAATGACATGAGAAAATAAATTAAGGAATATTTTTCTTAAGTGTAAGAGCCTTATGTGATAGATGGGTAAATTCTAAGTTGGGTAGAAATTGCAGTATTAAACTTAAGGAGAATTCTTTTAGATTATGATCAAGTAGGATTAGATTGAGAGATTAAGTCCTTTTAAATGTGAAGAATTTTAAAAGAGGGATTAAGATAATGAGGATTTAATGAATTTTAAAAATCTTGATATTGAGGACCCAATATTTATACTTTGAGCACATGATTTAAATTTTGAATATTGAAGGATGAATCATCGATTTAAATTTTGAGGATAAATATATAATTTTAGACTTGAACAATTGGTTAATTAGATTTAAATTTTATAATTTGATAATTTGAATTAAAAGTTCAATTTTGATTGTTGGGTCACCTATTTGAGATATTGAGGATGTAAATTGAGTTTAAATATTTGAATAGTACAAAATTCTTAAGTTAAGAATAGGAATAAGATTTGATTAGAATTGTTTATTGTTCAAAGTCTAGAGGAGATTATGATAGTTGAAAATTATGATATAAATTTTGATGTGGGATGTCATATAGACTTGAGTCAGATTTGGATGTTGATTATTCAAAAATTGAGAAGAGATTACGACAGGTTGAATTTTGATTTAAACAGTGGTTATATTAATTTTGAAGTGATCGCGATAGATTCGAATAGGTTTTGTTATTTAAATTTTTGGAAGAGATTGCGATTGACATACCTTATGTACGAATGTGAAGGATTTAACAAATTATGTCTTATTTTAATTTCGAGGACGAAATTATTTTAAGTTGGGTAGATTGTAAACTCCCTCACCCAAAATAGGTATTTTGTGTATATTTTATATTATTATATTTATTATATATGTTGAATTTATTTAGAATATGCTCTTAGTTAATTAGAAAATAAATTTCTTGATATATTTACTTATATAAATATTTATTTAGAATTATTTTAGGTTATTTTAGATTTTTGGAGATTTTTCTAGAATTTTTGGTAATTAAAACTTAGAAAACATAAATTTTTAGGACTTCTATGATTTACTATACGACCATACTTGCATGTCGTTTCTACCAAATATTTATTTTAGTTTAAAATATTTAATTATATTTTTTTATAATTTATTTAGAATTTTAAGAAATTTATTTAGATTTTAAAATTATTTAGGATTTATTTGGATATATATAGTCTTAATATTAGATAGATACTAATTTAGTGTTAATAGATATTAATAAGATTTTATAAATTATTTGTATTATTTTTAATTATATTTAAGATTATAAATTATTGAGATAAATTCAAACTCTATTTTAAATTAATTCAAATCCTGAACTAGGAAATCAACTTCATGCATATCCTATCCTTATTTAAATTCATCATAATCCTATCCAAATTAACCAATCCTATTCGTATTTAATTAAGTAGTGTCCACCATTATAAATACCTCATCCTTCATATTTTTCTTTCCCAAATTCCTCTCTTTTTCGTCCAAAAAAATAGTCAAAATTCGTCACAAATTCAGCCTCATTTTCTACTAGTTATGATGAATTAAAAAGATGATATCTCCTAGCTCCGGACTCCAAACACGCTCCAATTTTTTTTGTTAGAACGATAATGAGGTTAGATTTCTGATAATATAAATTATTATTTTTGTTATTAGTATTAAATTCTGGAAAATTCGTAGAGCACAGCATGTCCGAAAATAGACGTATTTCGATGTTTTCGCGATTCCGGGAGAACCAGGAATCAGAATCACGAACCGTTTAAAGTTTCGGAAAGCTAATATCGAGATCATCGACATATATTTTCCCAGAATTTATTTCGAAGTATTTACATACTGTTAATTCTGTAGAACGTCTACGTTAGAATTTAACCATCGGTGCACAATACAAAATTTGTATGTGCCATAATTCCCAAACAAATTTGAATTCAGACGAGCCGTAAATTCCAGTATATTTTTGATGCTGAAATCTACAGAAAATCATGCATGAAAGTCGAGTTTGTATCGGTTGACTTTTTGGTCAACAGATCGCCTTGATTTGCGTGCCATGAGTCTCGAGTTGATAAAATTCAGTTTCTTTGGACAAAATTTAGGAATTAACATAAAAATCAGAATAATAAGATTAAAATAGAATTTTAGAGTAATTATTCCAGAATCAAATAAATTAAAATAAATTAATGGTTATATTATTATATAGTTATATGAATATATATGTAAGTAAATGCTAATTGATAATTATGACTAAATATTCAGACTGTATGACCCTAGGACATCGTGGACTATCCCATACTTACCTTGACCATGTTAACCCTAAGAACTTGTGAATTTGTCTGCCTTGCGTACACTAACGTACTGGCATAGACACCTGTCAGTTGACTGACTGATTTCGTACAGTACTTGAAGATGCGACACCCGCGTAATTCAATGCGTAATTGACCGTGTTAGATGACTAGTGTTACCCCTAGTATACCCCCTGATTCCAGTGTAAATGTGGTTGAGTATGTGCTAGTGTAATGACTAATAATTCTATTATATTATATTTATGTGTACATAGGATATTGGATTGTTCTGCGCGATTTCTAGAGCAGGTTATTGGTACATTGCAGCTTCCTTGTCAGGCAAGTATACCTTGCCATTGTACTGTTATTTTTATTCCATATGTTGCATGCATCTTTATTTTCTGTCTTTTCATATATTTTAACTGTTATATAAAATGCGCGCGACGGTGTCGTCGCGGTATATTTTTATTTATGTATTTGCATTGACCCTGTTTATGAGACCACCCCATCATCATGTAGCATCTTTAGGTTCATTGGCCGTGACACAGTTGTTACACGAGTTGTGAGTCTCATGTAGATCACGGACTTGCGTGCAGGTTGGCCTCCTGTACGTGTGGGCCGTGCGTTAGGAATAACTGCTGTTAGAAACTTTGCATGCTAGTAGACTTGGCAGTTATTAGAGGTATTATCGTGTCATGGATGTGACATGCTTAGAACATGGGATGGAAAGAATAACAAGTAAGGCGTGTGGGCTCCGTTGTACTTTCCTTGTGTAACCCGTACGCTCCGCCGGAGATGCGCGGTCATGATGACCCCTATATATACTACTTGGCGGGCCTCCGGTGTTCGAAAGTCGCCGTGCCTTTGTAGGCCCCTGAATCTCCAAGAGAACTATGCCAATCCCATTTTAGCCAGATAGCCCACGCGTTGGGAAAGTTGTTCTTAAACTGCATTCACTTTAGACGGTTAGGCGACCCATTGGATATTTATTTCAGTACTTTATTGGCATGTGTTTAAGTATCTTGTTATGTCCTCTGAGGACCTGGTCCGCTGCCAGGTGTACCTGTTCTTGAGTATTTGCAGGAGCGCGGATTTGGATGGTTGGGTATGCTTCGTGGATGTCTTCTCTTCGAGCCGTGATTGATAGCTGGTACTTATATTGTTTGAGTGAGTGGTACTTATATTGTATTTACTTTTCCCATTTGAGTTGGTAGTGGATTTGTTTCCATCCAACTATCATCCTTAGATACTTCTTATTGAGATCTAGTTTCATAGATACTGTTTATTTATTTCTATATGATTTTCATGGATGAGATCTAGATTATACCCTGTGACTTGTGACATATGTTTATACCACTTGTGGATTGATATTCATATTACAGCGTACGTGTGGATTTGGTTTCTATATATTGGAGTTGCCATATCTATGCGGCTGGCATGCTTACGTGTTCTAGTCCTACGTATTTTTGGGACTGGGGCGTGACAATATATATATATAATTTTGTATATACTCTAAATCATTAATAGCAAAATAAGAAATGGGGAGGGGACTACACGACAAGATTGTTGTTAAGGACTATAACTCGTATCGATTAAGATATTTGCATCTCTTACTTATCTACAGAATTTTAATTTCATCCTAAATTGGTTTTATCCCTAATTTGTTTTCCCATGCGTTCTTTGGCTCAAAACTTGCACGTCATTTGATGACCGACTATTTGTTCACTAGTTATGGAAGTGAATTCATATGAGACTCTCCAATCACGTAGCTTGAAGGAGAATGATGCAACATGAATACAAAGTTGGAAGTGAAAATTTTCTTTTCTAATGTCTTTGTAATAGAAATAATCTATAAATGTTTATGTAATTCTATTTTTGGTGTTGTACTTGGGTGAGTTAGACTATAATTAGACATTTGAGTATAGAAGTTCTCTTATGTATCACAAGATATGATGATGATTAGTTCATATTTGTCCTCTAGTATCCCTACCATAAAACTTACATGCAACAAACATGGATACAAATACTGTTTATATTCGTAGGTCACTTAACTCGGGATGTTACGTACTCGGCTTATCGTATTTCGGGAGTTAGTCATAACAAAAATTGTAGAAAAGAATATCAAAGGTTAGTCCAAGCTCCGAAACGAGAATCCCAAAAAAGTTTTCAAAATTTGTTGGAATTTCGTGTATGAAATAAATACTGGAAAAATTTGCAGACATCGCCACATGGGAATCCATGTATAGTAAAAAGAGGACGAGAAAATAGATCCTAAGAATAGAACCTACGATTTTGATATCATGTTTAAAATGAATGCTACATTGTGAATAGATTGACATCTAATTCCATTAAAACACTTGACCAATGTCGATATAGAATATAAAGTATATAAAATAATTTTATTGACTCTAAAAAAACAAAAAATAAAATAAAATTACAAATACACAAAATTAGATAAATAAAATATTCTTGGTGCATCTAACCAAGAGTAGCGAGTCTAAATCTACAAAATACACCCTTTAACTTTACAAGTTTAACATCCGTAAAACATTTTGGATATAATTTCCTATAATATGAATACTAATTATATCATAAATTTTTTGGATTATTTTAAGAATACTGAATTTGACATTTAAAAATCATACAATACGCGAAACACTAACTAACGTGTGTAGTCAACAAACAATAATGTAACAAATAACATGAATTAATCTAGTTGCCCTCGAGTGTACTTGCAGACACTAAGGTGGTCGAGACAAATAATGTTTGGAATTTTTTTGCACACTGTATAACATAATTTTAGATTTATTGTACTTCAACTCCTACTATTTATAATGGAAGGAATAATACGCTCCCATGACTCGATTCACTGACCTTCAGCCACAGATCTTATACCTCTTCTCGGTAACCAGAAGAGTCACTCGAGTTCGGTCTGTTACATCTTTACTAGTAAAAAAATTGTTCAAAAAAATTAAATATAAAATTATTATGAATACTGTCGTTCCTAGGAATCGAACTGAAGTAACAAAGAAAAAAACCTTTGACCTTAACCATTCGAGTTAGAATTGTTTAGTTGTAAATAAATAATATTAGCTAGTTAAATAACTAGGTATTTTAAAAAAATTAGTGAAGTATTTACAAACGGCGTAGACGGCTCAATTTTGAACCGTTTTTAAGCCTTATTATAAGAGTAGAGATAGTTTCATATCTTCTACTAATATAATGCAGCTTAGAACCCGCTCCAAATTGAGCCATCTAAACCGTATGTATATTATCAACCAATTAATTTAAAAAATATAACTACCATCTTTGGTTTTCTTTTCTCATGTAGTTGAGAAAAAACTTTAAAAAAATACAAAATATATAACAAATGATAAAATATATTTATTTTTAACTAAACATTTTAAACTCAAGTGGTGAAGGTAAGAGATATTTTATTTGATTGCTTATGTTGAGTTCATAGAAATGATATTTTTTTATATTTTTTTATTTTTCAATAAAAAAAATTACATGTGCGATGCACGTGCACATTACTAGCGTATATAAAGGAAATACTATTTTCGTTATTTGTCGGTATGTCTTACCATAGCAACAAAAAAGTTCAATTATTTTCTTTGCCAAAATTTGTTTCCACCTTTTTTTTTTTCCTTCTAATTATGTGTGAAAAAAATAGGAAACATATACAAATACATTAAAATTCTTTGTTGTATATGTGTTATATCGTGTTAAATCCAATACACATACATCATACAGGTAACTAAATAGTTATACAATATCGTGGAATCGTGGTCTGTTAGTTACGATAGGGGACTTTTTTGGAGATGATCACGATTCGAATCTCTCATTGGAAACTTAGTTTCCATCCGATAGAAAAAACGTATAAAAAAATATATATATAGTTATACAACAACTTCAAATTCGCAATAGTTTAAGAAATCACTAAATAACTTTACAGTATACCAACACATTTGATTATTGTCTTTAGTTTCAATTTTAATCGGGTGTGAAAGTTAGACCTCCTCGGATTAAGGTACGAATTTCTTATGCTTAATTTTATTATGAAATTAAAACATAACTCCGTCCTTGCATAAAGCAATAACAATTAGGGTTAGTATTGTGCTCCATCACTAAGTCTTTTATGTTTAATTGACAGATAGACAACTGAAGAAGCAATCGAATGACTAGCTATTAATAGAATTCCCAACTAATTTTTGGTAGCAACAAAATAATAATAATAGTGTTAATCCCTCCCTATTCATGACACCCCACCCCGTGATGAGGACGACTTGAACCCAACGAGACCCCACCCATGATGACTGGTCGACCCCGACCGGACCAACGTCAGCTGCGAGCCGGTCCTATCGAAATCACAAAGCTTCCATGGTCCATGATTCCATCGAGATCGACGGCTCTGATTGGATCTTCGTCCAACCACTGCAACTGTGTCCGTACGATCGCGGATCTATGGACAGACATTCTCTTATAGCCGTCCGTTCTCTATCCGCCACAGAATCTTTTTTCCGTTGCAAACAAATCTATACTTGGGCGCACGTCACACGCTATCTATCTGTATTTTAATAATTAACTTTCTAAAAGGACAAATTTGGTTCGAGTCCTCGTAACTTTCTGTACCTGTGTACATATTCTTTTTTTTATTTTTTAAATAAGATCTTCAAAACTTTTACACCAGTCCAATTACAAAAACTCAAATAGGAGCTCAAGATAAGAACTTACAATATATGGTTACGGCACGTGAATTTTATTTTATTTTAAGGATACCTATTTTTTCTGGTTAGACTCTTAAAAAAAACAAGAGTTGAGATACAAATAATCCAACGATTTTTTATTGTCTAATTTTAAAAAATTAGTAACTTATGAGTTACTCTAGGATTTTTAGTTTTATATTTATAGTTTTTTTTTTAAAGAAAAAAAAACTATAAATATAAAAGCATAGAGTTACTATTCTATGTTCATCCTTTACTAAGTACTCAGAGAACTTTGACCTTCTCCATAGTTATTTCTATTTTTTTATTTCTTTCCTACGTGTCAAATCATTTTAAAAAGATTTTTATGTCTAATTATATTTTTAATATAGAAATTCAAGTATAAAAAAAATTTGTTTCCAATGGTTATTTTCTATATTTATTCATATTCTATGTGTCATTTTAAAAAGGCTTCTATGTGTCTGTTATATTTGTTCATATAAATATCCAACTATAAAAAATATTACTGGATCCATTTTCATATGCCATGTAAGCATAGAAATAATCAACCAATGGTCTACATTTAGAGTCCCTCTATTTTTAGTAATTTTCATATATGATAGAGCCTTATGTAGAAACCTCATTGGAGACATTTTGGTTCTAAAAGAGAGGCTCTAAAATAAATCTTTTTTTAAAGAGCCTCCATTGAAGAAAATCTTGTGAATCTGTTGCTAATTAGGGTTGCTGGGGGGGTTGGATCGCCATAGTCGAAATTAATTTTGGTTGTCCTTCACTATTTTTTTTTCTTCTAAAAAACAAATAGAACACATGTTCATGTAACTTTTTCACAAACATAGAATATTTATAGTAAAACTAAGCTCCCAACTATAAAAAAAAAACCATTTTTTATAATAAAAAAAAAACCATTTTTTATAATAAAAAAAAAATTAGCACATAAAAATTCTAACATAACTTCAACAAAGGTTTTTCTCTTCAACATAGATGTGAGCAATCGTCATAAACCAAAGTTACTTTTTTTCTTAAAAAATAGATCAAACACCTGTTTATGTAGCAAATATCAAAAAAATTTCATAAAGATTGGATTTGGATCTTTATATCAAACTAAGCTTCAAGTACAAAATCTCACAAATTGAAACAACAATTTATTTTTATTTTTTTAGTGCAAAAAATCTCTGACGCATCTTCAAAATGGATTCTTTCTCATTTCAAACGTGAAAGTTTTACTTCAAAAAATATTCTCTTCCTCTGTGTGCGAGTACGTGTGTGTAGAGAAATAAGTAAGCATGACCGGCTAGATTTAAATTGAGTTTACGATGTACCGACCATAAGAAAAACAAATGACCTAGATTGTTGTCCTATTGAAGAGGTTGTCCAAATTTAAAATCTTGTCGAACTTACACTTGGACGGACATGTTGCTAATCAACATGAGCCCAACTAATGAATTTTTTTAAATAACTCATGTCCTGATTATATAACAATATAACATGAGATGAGATAAAAGAGGAATCCACAAAGAAAATATTAGTTGAATGTGAACTTATTAATTGTCTACCATGAACTATGTCAAGAAGAATGCATGAAGGCATTGTCCAGTATGAAGTCAGTAAACTTCATGATAGCTACTGATCATGAGCTATAGAATAACCATCGCTTGGGATAAGGAACAATTAAGACGATGGTAAAAATAATATTCTCTTATTAGATGAATCAAGTTAATTAAGAGACTATTAACCAGTATTGTTTGAAATCTAAAACTTTTCTAACATTACCAACATTTATGATTTAAGGAACATGTAAGCAATCCCATTTTTATTTGCCAAGTAATCCGGACTATTTTGTCTACTTTTCCATAAAACATGTATCATGTTGACTAATCGCAAATACCCTGGTAAATTTTAGAAAATTTGTAGGGACCTAAAACAAATTTGCCATCTAAAATACGGCATTATTGGTTCTTCGAGATTTATTAAAATAGTTCCTAGTAATTCTTACTTCTTAGACAGTTTTGTGGCCTAAGAATAATTAAATAATTGGCGTGTTCGTTATCTTTGGGTAAAAAAACGAAAAGCACAGGTCCATAATTTCTTTTGGTTGGCCAGTTTGAAATTTTAGATGGTAATTCTGATAATTAGGAGCAGCACAACAAAGAGATACTGAATTATTTCTCCTAAATGGTATAACAAATAGTGTTTACATCCTTATTTGTAATATGGACGTGTATTACATGCACGTAAAAAAATATTATAAAAATTAAATATAAATTTATTATAAATACTATAATCTCTAGAAATTGAACTTGGAGAATCGAGAAAAATACCTCTCACCTTAATCACTTCCACTTAGTTATAAGTAAATCATATTAGGCAGTCAATAAATAAATAAAAATTTTAAATAATTAATGGAGTATTTACAAATGGCTTAGATGGTTCAATTTTGAACCGCTTCTAAGCTACATTATATTAGTAGAGATAGAGAAAAGATTAAATAATTAATAGAGTATCTACAAACGGCTTAAATGGTTCAATTTTAAGTCATTTTCAATCCACCTTATATTAGTAAAAATATGTTACTTTTTTTATCCCACTATCAATTGAAAATAGTGTAGATTCACGTATTTCGTACTATTTGGAAAGTACAAACAAAAGTCTTCTTTAATTTATTTTCTATATGTAATTACCTAACCGTCAATGTTAAATTTAATGAACAATATTAATTAGTAAATATATGTAAGAATTTTTTTTGAACAAATTTTTTATGGTTAAGTCTTTATTTTTTTTATTATATAGTAGTATGGATAAGAATTTTTTTTTCCGTGCGATAGAGTCCGTCCAGTCACAATGAGTTATATTTGCATTTTGCATGATGTTAAGTGTGCCAATGGGTTACAAACACGTGCATATATCTATAAAAAAGTTGTGACTTTACCATGAAAGTCCCCCCCCCCCCCCCCCCCCCCCAAAAGACTTACTTATGCTTATTGATTAAAATTATTCATTAAAATTTACTCAAAATTACGAATAAAGTATAAAAGTTTAAGTTTATTTTAAATAAAGCATATAGTTTTAGCAAATTATAATTACAGCATAATATATCGCCCAAATATAGGGTGTAAGTTGTGTTTACGTCCTATATTTAGACGTAAGTACTCCTCCCATTTAATTCACAACCTAACTATATATATTAATATCCTAAATTGTCCTAACTATATATTAATATTAGATATTAAAATAACTATTGTTAGCTTAATATAACAATATATTAATACATAAATATCCTAATATTACACATATAAAATGTTACTTACATCTAATTTTTAGGTATGAATTATAATATTCTTTTTAATCCAATGTTAATCATGATTAAAAAAAATAAAAATAATAATTTTTGCACTAATAAATGTCTCAAGTTAGCAACTTACGCCTATTTTGTCATTTTTTTAAAATTCACGATTATTTATTTTTAATCCACGATTAAATTTAATTTAATTAGGTAATTAAAAATTTAAGCATCAAAATAGGACGTAAGTTAGTAACTTATAGTAACTTACGTCATAAAATAGGCGTGAGTATTTTTTTTTTCAATTATTTCTTCGATTCTACGTCCTATTTTTTGCGATAATATGCTGTATATAAAAATTTATAAAATATTATGCCATTTATATAATATATTTATACTTTTTTGCTTTTGATATAATTTGATGTAAAATTTAATATAAATATTTGGATAATTACTTATAGAAATAGTAAAAAAGTTAATATACTATTGTTTGCTTTTCTCAAGTAATTTGGGATACGATGCAACGCATGTGCATATACACTATATAAAATTTGTTTATACGATAATTTTTTTAAAATAAATTGGCTAAAAAAAACTTTCAAATAATTTGAAATAAAAATATATTCTCCCAGAGAGATCGGTCTCAAATTTTTTAATTTTTCTTATGCTTTAGTCCTTTTCGTAAATTTATTTTTTTAGATGTCTGATGATACGCACGGGACTTTATGTACTCTGCGTTGTATGTTATTTTGGTCCACTGTTCTATATCTCTCCTGCAGTTTGATCACGAGATCGTCCGTCTAACCAATGATGTTATATCTCTTCTTACTGACCACAAGAGCTAGTTGAGTCCGGTTTAATTTTTTTTATCGTAGGCTGTATATACTTAGTATTAGTAAAAATAAATCCTATAAAAAATATGTTTCTCTGTAAAGTTCTAGTAAGTTTAGATGAAATATAAATGTTTTGAAATTTAATGTGTAATAAATGCGGAACGGAAGGGTAAAAGAGGGAAAAGATAGCTCACGTGAGCCATTAGGCATGCGAAAGCATAAAAAAACACGTATCAACTGCAATTAGCAGTACAAGCAACTAGCAAGTAAATAAACAACAACTATATCCAATATAGAGAGAGAAAGAGAGCAGCGAATTCAAAAAGAAAAAAAAGTAAATAAATAAAAAGAAAGTGGGGGGGACTTCTTCTCTCTCCTTCTTCATCTCGCCGATCCCCGAACCGGACCGAAATACCGGCGATTGCCGGTCCATCTCCCCGGTCCATCGCCTACACCTCTACTTCACCATTGTTGCAGTCTTCGTCGGCCGAGATATATAGGTCGCTGTTGTTTTCATTTTCGTTAGGGTTTCTAATATTGACTTCGACGGAACTCTTGGGTTAGGGTTAGGGTTTCTTCCTCTTTTGATTTCCCAAATATTGTTAGAAATTGTGTTGTGTACTCTCAGATCATTTTTGCAATTAATTTGGATTTTGTATGTTATTGATCGATTTCTTGCTTGCTACCGAAGCTTCCAGCTTTGTCGATTGCACTTCCAGTCTACTGATTCTTGACATTTTGGTGATTGCAGAGGTTATTTCTTTGTGTGTATGATAGAGGAATAGTGTCGGAATCGAGAATGATAGGATCTTTTCTTACGAGAGGACTGGCGTAAGTGTTCTTCTTCCTCTTCTTCCTGATCTTAGTTTATGTTTTTTTTTCCATGTTCGAGAACTTGGTTTGAGAAAAAAAGGGGGGAATCAGGAATTTATGTATTTTGGTTGTTTGCTTGTTTGCTACAGGTTGGTTCTCGGATACGCTTATCCGGCCTATGAGTGCTTCAAGACCGTGGAGTTGAACAAGCCGGAGATCGAGCAGTTGCGATTCTGGTGTCAATATTGGTAGACTTATGCCCATATATCGTCGCAAGACCTTTTTTGGCACGAATTAGTGTATTTTTAGGGTCTGTGGTGTGCCCGAAGTGTTCGGCTAAGATGCAACCTCGGTTTTTGGAGCGTGTCTTGTGTGCTTCTGTACATAATCTGATAATATGGGGATGATCTTGACCACTTTTATATTTTCAGGATTTTAGTTGCTGCCTTGACCGTCTTTGAGAGAGTTGGGGATAGTTTCGTCTCATGGTACAGTTATTTTTAAATTGATTTATGGGGAAAAGATATTTTGAAATTTAGAATTTTGGGGAAATATTCTTATTCTTATTGTCTGAACTCTGAAGGATACCGATGTATGGCGAAGCGAAGTTGGCATTCTTTGTATATCTGTGGTATCCTAAAACGAGGGTATGAAACTGATACTGGCACTTAAGAGATTGTGATGGACACACACACACACACATCACACACTAAGGAACATTGGTGTGTTCAAACTTACATGAGTGGATTGTGACAGGGAACGGCATATGTCTATGAAACCTTCTTTCAACCATATGTTGCAAAGCACGAGACGGAAATCGATCGTAACCTGCTTGAGTTACGAACGAGGGCTGGGGACATGTTAATCCTATACTGGCAAAAGGCTGCAAGCTACGGGCAGACGAGGGTTTTTGAAATTCTCCAATATGTTGCTTCACAATCACAAGCGCAGCCATCAAGGCCCCGCCCTACACAGGTATCTTTCTGACTGGATTTTCTTTCATATCAAATTTTATAAGATGACCAGGAGCTCAAAATTATTTTTCCTGTCTATTTGAGTCAATGTGCCTTTGTGCCCGGAATCACTTTTGATTACTTAACACTTTGATACGTGAATTTTGGTATCTTGTCATTTTGTTTGGCAGACCCTAGTTTAGATGGATCGTGCCTTTAGACTCTTTACTATTGCAGGATATCAATTGCGTCTGCAGCTAGTAGTTACATGAAGCAGAAGAGAACTTTGGACTGATATTTGGTTGTACATTACTTCATCTTTGTTTCTCGCTCATGATTGAGTTGAATGGTGAAATTTTATAGATATAGAAAAAGGACACATTTTTCGTTTTTTCTCTCGTGTCATATGAACAATTTGGGACGGCCTGGAGTAGCCTTTGCAAGATTTTGCTGCATCATTTCATATCTAGCTTTGAATGTGATGAGATGGATTATAAGTGCAAAGAGCTGATTTATTATATGTTACAAGTCAAGAAGAAACACGAAACACAAAGTAAAGGATACAATAAAAGTTCTTGGAGCTCTGTTGCGGTTCAAAACTTCAAACCACTAAAAAAAAAAAAAAAACTTAGTGTGCTCTCCGCTTTTTGGGTCTGGCATTATGTATAAAACTCTCCTGAGAGGGTTTGTGCAACACCTTGACGAGATCTCCTTTTGCATGCTCCAAAGAGTGAGGCATATGTAAACTTCGCATAGAGCATGTTATCCATTTCCAATTCTGTCACCATAAACTTTTTTGCTTGTGAATGAGGATGGCAATGCAATGATTTTTTTTCCTGCATTGACTTCTACTTTATATGTCCGTTTATTTGATAAAATTGTCAAATCTACAAGAACTTGTTTTATTTCTTGAACTTTAATTTGATGCCTGTCAAAGCTAAAAGAAAGTTGAGTCATAGTAAAATACCTCTTAAGCCATAAACTTTCGTTAGCTGGTGAAAACAACAAATACTAAAGTTGGTTCATTTGGTTGAAACACAAATTAGTCACTAATGAGGTATATGTTGGATTATCATAGTGGATTGGCAACAAGTTTCTTTTCCATTAGTTACTATAATTTAAAGAGATTGAACTTTTTGAAAAAGATCAGGATCCGTTACAAACATAGTTCTGTCTATATTTTTCTTTAAACATGAATGATAAATTTGTAGGCCATACATTGGTCGTGGAGATAGATTATGATATTTACTATATCAAAATACTGAATTCGTCATACATAACCTAATTAGATGCATGTTCACCTCCCAGATGAAATGGATAGAAGTGAATTATACTAGATGTTACCACATGTATTATGATGATTATATTGCATCTCCATCTTGTGCATGCTATTTTTCTTTCATATGTTATTTATTTGTTATGCCTTCAACCTAAAATAGGTGTTCTACCCTAGGCATGTTACTTTTGATTTATATGGTTTATTTTACTTGTGTTATACCTTACTAAAGATTGAATTTTCTCCTCCAAGTTAAATGTGGCCTTCAGCCTTTGATAAATTAATGTAAGGGGTGAATACATAGAATCAAAGATGGTTATTTAGACTACTCAAACTCATTTTAGTCCTTACTTTTCCACAAAAGGCTAACGGTATAGGAGAACTTTGAGGAGATAACAAGGTCGGCTATGGAGCTCTATACAATATTTTACATTGTTTTATGACTGGCCTTCGAACTGACATCGATTCTCTATATTGGTGCCAAATTCCTAGTCAAGATAGCTATGAGCATAAGAGGAACATGCCATAAAACCTAGGTGGCCAGTTGGTAGATAGATATACTTATCTTTTGGATTGCAGTTTGTCATGCCCCACCCAAAAATACATGAGATTGACATATGACCTGGTCATCTAATACAACTTACAGAGGGATCCAACCCTATTGGTTCCATTAAAGTCTGCTTCACTGAATGAAAGTGGACTCCAATCGACAACTAATATGTATTAGGCACGCAAAACTAGATTTCATCCACAATGACAACATAAAAACATGACAATCGAGTCACAAAAGGAAAGTGACGACGACTAAATATAATATGTTGGTCGTCGACTAGTCTGCATGCACCGTAGAACGGACTAAAATTTCAAAACTTTTGGATAAAAAAATCGGCCCTTAAAAAGGAAAAATTTTGCTCGACTTTTGTCGCTTTTTACAACAAATGAGGTACATTGTAAAACTCTTTTTATTAAACTCTTTTTAATGGTTATGGACATTTTTAGAAAAATGAGTATGATTATGGACATAACTAGGTACTTTGTGAAACTCCTTTTTCATTGACATGATTTGGTTTTAGTTTGTTTAATTGATATCATTAGATAATTATTCTGTAGAATTAGTACTAGTATTAAAAATAACATGATATATTTTTACCGCTTTTTGACGACTAGTTCCGACTAGTCAAAAAGCGATACTCGACCGCTTTGCTACCGCGTCTTTACCTGTATTGGTAGGAGTATAAATTAAGTGAAATAGATATGACATATATACATATGAAGCTAAAGTCTGACGACAATAATCACGTTAATACAAGTACTAAAATAATATAAATAGTACAAAAAATAATCCGATCGAGTATCGACTAACTAGGTAATGATACACGGACCCCAATAAGAAACCTACCCCAACTTACGGGTACTCCTCCAGGTAGACTCTGAGTCTTCGGCTAAAGCAACTCATGAATAGACTTTCAGTCCAAACTTTGTCGGGTAGATCTCCTCGTCTACGCCTGTAAGGAAAGTAGGTCCTTAGTAGGACATAAAAAGATAAATAACAACATGCTAAAAGTAAAGTAGTAAATATAAACACTAATGTATGGTACAACTAAAACTAACCAACTAAGTGAAATGTTGTTGATGACAACGTTCGCACGCATGAACTGTCAGGCTAGGGGGAACAAACCCGTTAGTACAAGTACTAAAGTAGTATACAAAGTAAAAAAAACCAGATTGAGTATTGACTAACTAGGTAATGATACACGAATACCAATAAGAAGCCCTACCCTAGCTTATGGGTACTCCTCCGGATAGACCTCTGAGTCCTCGGTTAGAGCAGCTCATGAATAGACTCTTAGTCCAAACTCTGTCTGGTAGATCTTCTCGTCTAAGTCTAGAAGAAAACTAGATCCTCAGTGGGACATGGACGTAACAAGATATATAACAATATGTCAAAAGTAAAATGGCAAATATAAACACTCCTCAAGATCATGGGGGTACAACTAAAACTAACCAACTAAGCGAAATGATGTTGAGGGCAATGTTCGCACTTATGAGCTGCCATGCTGGAGATAATGACCAACATGTAGCACTTCTCAGCACTATTCTAAAGATCGGGATTAGTCGGCACCTATCCATCGGGGTCCACAAGTACCCGAATAATCATCGGAACAAGATCCTCCTCAAATAAGCTCTATAATTGGTACACGTTACGACTGCGAGTCAGACATGGAGGTGCGTGTCCAAACATGAATACGAGGTGACCGTGTCCTGGGACTATGTTCGTATCCATGGGTTATAACAAGATCTCAAGTATCGCTAATCCGATATTCTACAAGCATCAGTACCATCTACTGCTAGTATCGAGTTCGATCGACACCAACGATTGATTGCACACTAGTGTGACTCGTACGTCCAAGTATCGATTAACTAGTAATAACAGAATCATCATAATATATGAATTGAAGTATGTTTGGCAAGATATACTTGTCATATTTGTGTTTGGAAAAAATCGACGTGTCGGACATGGAGGGGTGTCGATACCCAACTACCGAAATGAATATACAGACGGAGGTTCCTCGGGTGTGAAAACAGGGGATCTTGGTTGGTTGGTGCTGTGAGCTGGTCGGTGTGCTCGCCTGAGGTCCTGAAGAGTGCGGAAATTGCAGGGGAGGGTTGGCGGAGTATTGGATGGTCGTCGGGGTGCTTGCCGACACGGGAATAGGGGGTTGTGACCCTGTTTCGACAGCAACTGTTGTTTGCTGTTGTTGTTTCTGCTGCTGCTGGTGCTTCTGCGTGCTACAGCCGCCACCGCCGCCGCCGCTGTCTGTTGTTGATGCTACTGATGCCGCTGCAAAGGCTTGCTGCACCGAATGAGGAAGGGGGAGGAGAGTGGAAGGTGGAGTGAAGAGGAGAAGTAGTTGGATGGAACGGGCTGCTGTTTATCGTCGGTGGAGAATGGTGATGGAGAGAACAAACTAATAGGAGAGGGAGGAGTTGATATAAAGAGGGGGAGAAGGAGCTGGAATGTGAAGGACGAAGTGAACAGAGTGGGTGGGGGGGGGGGGTGGAGTGAATAAGTGAGGGAAATTTGAGTGAACTGAACTTGAAGGGTGCTCCTTGTTGGTATTATTATATCTAATAATCTTAATTCTCCCTAATTAACACTAATTAGATAACCTAATAATCCTAATGAAGTACCTTTGAGGTTGTATTCCATGGCATGCTCCCTTTGCTCAAACTTCCTAGGTCCATATTATTTTTATGGCTAGTTACACTGGATGGATTTTAGATGATGAATTATGACAGTTTAAGAGTAACCCAAGGTTGAAGAGAGGAGAAGATATCCAAAATATGGCAATGTCTCCTGCTATGGTCTATAGGATTGGTGTAGTTGGCATTAGGAGATTCCATTGATGATCTCCTGGCCAAAATATGCTTACGTCCTGGTTAGAAGAACTAGCAGACTTGCCAGAGAGAAATTTCTGCTTAAAGTTCTATTCAAGTGTTCTTGTATCCCTCTCTCTCTCTCTCTCACACACACACACACACACACACACACACACACACACACTCACAGCTGTTTTTCTCTTTATATATCTCCAACACCAAAACTGGTTCATAAACATGTTTGTCCACCGTTCTGAGCCATCTCCATGAACAGCTAAATGCACAAATAATCCCTTTTTTTCCCATGTCACCGCAGCCACATTTCCCCCCAGTTTTCTGCTTCAAGTTCTACACAAGTCGAAGACATTGCCTGACCTGACCGTAATACTTGTTGCTTGCATCTTAGAAGATGCTGGTTCGAGTCACAGAAATAACCTCTCCATGTACAAGGATAAAGTTGCGTACATCTCGACTCTCCCAGACCACCTTGCTTAAGCAGGAGTCTTGTGGCATTTGAATGGCTTTTTTCTCCGTCGAGCTCAATACATAGATAGCCACCTTTATCAACTATTAAACAAGAGATTTATATATTTATATGAGTGGATACGTGGAAGAGTTATTCTATTTATTCTTCATATTCTCTATGGACGTTCATTTCCATCCCTAAGGTAGCTAGATACCTGATATTTTGTTGTACAAACGACAAATGACTTGCTCAAACCGTAATTATACAAAATCTAGTTATATTTGGATAATGAAAGATGAACTGAAATGTTGATGTGGTTAACTTAATGATAAAGATAGACATGACAAATTGACAATCAAACTAAATATCTAATCTCTGTCAGAAGAGTATGTGTCAACTGTACTGAATATAATCATGTGCTTAGTGGTAATTTCGGAATTTGATAGCTATTTTTGGGCATACATACACGTGGCATGCTTGTATACAATTAAAAAAGCCTTTTGCTAGATGGTTGTCGTCGTAACTGGTCTTATTTCCGTATGGTGATGAATATTCAGTATGTTTATTAGTTTTACATTGTAGCATGGTAGCTTTTGTTGTAGAATCTGCTTCGTCGATATTGTTAGACTGGTGACTATTAAGCAGTAGTTGAAGGTCCCCAAATCTTAGCTTAATATGTAATATATGCATCCGTGAAGCTCAATAGTTTGGACTTATAACTGTGTATGATTTCTGTAGCAGAGACAGCCGCCTGAACAAGTCCGTCAATCGGTGCCAACAGCAGCTGCTCGTCAACCTGCAGTCTCTCAGCAGGCTGCACGGCCGCCTCCACCCCCTGCTAGCCCCACAAAGAACCTACCACAAGAAGCCACAAATGCGGGGGACCCTTCTTCAGTGGCTCCTCCTGCTGCTGCTCAGCTGCAAACCACTACTTCCAGTGTACCCAGTTCTTCCGAGGCTGCTGCCGCCTCCTCCTCTGCCTCTGCCTCTGCCCCTGCCCCTGCCCCTGCCCATGCCCCAAGTGAGGCTGAAGCAATGCAGGTTGAACCGGCCAATGCTCCAGCAAACAATGATGTCAATCCTCCTCCCCAAGAGACACCCATTGAAGAGGCAATCCGTGTCACCCGTGGAAGGTTGAGGAAGCGAGCTGCCATAGGCAATCCCTCAACTCAGTAGTCAGTATCAGTAATCGTCTTATTTTCTCTCCTTTTTTGTCATCTCTTCATATTCTTAAGCCTTGTTGCTTCTGTGTGTTTTTTCTGATAGAAGGATTGTAAAAGACGATATTCCCTTTAATTGGTTTGGTTGGTGGCGTGAAATCCAGTTTCCTTGTGCGAGTAAATAACGTTTGTGGGACTGGAAACATGTCGAGGTGGCAACCAGTAGTGTTGGTAGTGAATTTGTTTGTTCTGTCATTATTTTCGATAGGAGCTCTGATTCAGGACCCCCTCGCCACATGGTGTGGGGACCTGCAGGCTAAGAAATGGTCTGTTCTTGATGGAAATCACATCAATCCTACTACAGGTGCTAATATTTCTTATCTGGAAGAATACTTACTGTAGTTCCGTGCTCAATTTTATAATTTAGAAATATTTTGTTAGACAGGATTTCTGCACATTCCTGGGGTTAACAACTCCAAATATAAAATCGAGATAAATTCTCTCACCAAATCTTATATTAGCCTATTGCTCAATTATTTTGATACTTGTCTGTTGGTAAAAGAGTTGCTTAACTTGGTGATTTAATTGTTGACATGTTAATTGATTTTAATGTCATTGGGATGATCAAAGTAATGGATTCTTTTTCCTTTTCTTTTGGAACTATTGTTGAAATATTGGTAGTTCTCTATGGATCCCACTAATATATTTAGGCTTGGTTTGTGATTGCTCCAAAACAGCAAAACCGACTGTTGACATAGGTTTCCACTTTTACTTAGTAACGTGAATAAAAAAATTAAATATAAATTTATTATAATACTGTTGTCCTTATGAATTGAACTTAAACAACAACAAAAAAAAAACTCATATCTTAACCATTTGAGTAAAAAATGTTTAATTGTATTTAAATCATATTAAATAGTTAAATAATTAGTTAATTTTTAAAATAATAATTAATGAAGTATTTACAAATAGTTTAAACAGTTTAATTTTGAGTTGTTTTCAAGCCATTTATATTAGTAGAGATGAGTTATTTCAAAATTTTAAAAGGTTTTCAATTTTTTTTTAGTAAGTTACCAAACAACTTTTACAAAATTGTTTGTAAAAGAAGAAGTAAAAATAGCCATGATAAGCAATTACTAATCCAACCCTATTGGTATTGGAATGGTAGTCGGCATGTTTTCATATTGAGTGTTATAGGTATAGGGATGATGGCACGTTTCTCTCAACTGCCTATATCAAAATTTGTTGATTTTATTAATATATTTTGCAACTCATGTAAGAATGTCCCAATTGTATTGTTATTTTTTACTTGGACACAATCAAGTACTACTACTAGTGACTGGAAATTACATTACACCAATAATAAAAATCCAAATTTCTAAAGAAAAAAAAATTCGAAGACATCCAACACAAAGAGGTTTTTTTTTCCCATTAGCAGGAGCCATAATCTTCACCACAAATTTATCCCCAAATACTTTTTGGAAAAGAATGATACAAGTCCAGCAAAAAGCATATTAAAGTATTGAAGGAACAAATATACCCTACTGCAAAGTAACCTTCTGAAACTTGAAAAACCCACATGCAAAATATGCAATTTCTAGCTGACGGACAGCCTTTTGTTTGTAATCATTTTGAGTTGCAACAAGACTCATTAACAAATTCGTACTTATTTCAGTGGAGGCCATGGTTCTAAGTTCTAACAGAGCCTTGGCGTACAATTTAAGTTTTTGTGTCAACAACTATCCTCCAGTTCGACAAGCTACAAAACATTATGTACCCACTTATATCTTAATGAGCCAGATGAATACGTTCCATGGATTCACCACAATAATTATTAGTTCGGCAAAGTTTCGTAATATATCAACTGATATCATATTTCAGTTGCTGATTAATTCCATTATATATATATTTGAAGTGGTCATAGGTCGAGGGTAAATAGAACCACACACGCACACACACCCCCACACAACCTACCTCCACCGAAGCTCGAAACCTGCCCTCCCAGACCACTATATATATATATATATATATATATTTGAAGGAGTAAATAGAACCACACACGCACACACACACACAACCCGTCTCCACCGAGGCTCGAACCCCGCCCTCCCGGGCCACATGCATCACTCTTACCAATAGGCTATATATATATATATATATATATATATATGGGCTGTTAAATTCGTAATATGTTTCCAAGTGTTTCTTGCATCTTTCACCCCAACTGAATGTTTTTGGCAGATCTACAAATAAAATTGCAGAGAAAACAATTCATAGAGCTTCAGGAACTTGAAACCTTTTATTCTGACCGATATACCAAAGATCATAATCAATATATACAAGCTTACATATCTAAGAGTTCGGGGGAGCAACTAAACATTTTCAACCGCTGAACATTTACCTGTATTGGTGTCATATTTTGCATAATTTACACGTCGAGTGCTCACGCTTCCTTCCATCATGCTTACAAGCAATCAAAGGCCACCTGTTAAAGACCCGCATGATTCAGGAGCCTCAGTTTTGCAGATCTCACTGAAGAATACTTGTTTGGATGAAAGCTACTTCACCATCCAGCATTATATTAGTTAAGGGAACCACGGTAATTCTTTCTGGCATCAAACCATAGTGTATATATAAACATAAATAAAGGATCCCCTAGATGTCATGATAAGTGTAACGCTGACAACTCCCAACTTGTTTCTGATTTTGAGGATGGGCTAGGCACGAAGGTAGAGGCACAAACCTACCCACCGATTGCCACATGTATATTGCAGGGCATTTTGAAATTAAATTGGCTATGTGGCAGCCAACTGGATGGGTCACAAAGGGATTTATCTTATCACAACCTAATCTTGGAAGACCAAGCTGATCACAATGTAAAGTTAGCAAGACGCGATGAGTGTTGTATCGTTATTGTTTTATGGGGTTAACATGAATAAGAAAAGGATACAATTACTCCAAATATCTGTCAATCTCTCTCTACGATCTGTTTGAAACCAGTAGTCATCATTCACCTGCAATTACGGGGATGTTATTAAGCTATGAACAAGGTTTTCATAATTTCTTATTCTAAACTCTCTTCCTGTCCAAATATTGTACTTACATCACATTGTGGTGGTATCATCCTCACTATGCCTTCCTGTGAGATTACAGGATCTGACAATATCTTGGGAGTTTCTTGGGCTTGCGATTGACCAAATATCACATTATCCAGGTCTCCAGGATGTGAACACGATGCATCATTCCTGTTATTGCAACAATACTCTGCAGACAAATCCATGGGTATATGCTGATAGTCCTGATTTGGAATCTCAACTCTGTCATCATGATTACTGTTAACAAGACAAGTAGCTTATGTGTCAGCATTTAACACGAGAGGTGGAGTCCACTGAAAAATTACGGGCGTAGGTGTGTTAGTGGAAGCTTCAAAGTTTAGTGTCAGATTGCTATCTTTTATTCAATTATCCTGATTCAGTATGCAGTTTCAATATGACAGTGTAAAGACTCGTGAATATCCTATTATTTCTTTTTTCACCCAGCAGTCAAATGGAAGTAGTCAAGAAGACATATACCTGACAAGGAAGCAATCAATAGGACCAACTGAGCTTCTCAAATACATCTCGTACCCCCTTTGGGGGAAATCAAGACCCTAATCATAAATGACTGATTGTTGAGCACATTCAATTCATTATATCTCAATCTCTCTCCATCCCATGCACCTACCTCATCAGGATTTGGAACTTCAATACTAGTACCACGAGGGGCTTTTATTGCAAACAATGTCGAATTCTGTGAAAAAGGAAATTCTTAGACAAACTTCAAGAACTTATAACGGATTAGATGCATAGTAAGAGGATATCCAAAGGTTAACCTGAAGGCACCTCAGACTATTGATGTCTTCCTTGGCAAGGTAGAGCAATCTAAAACAATTGATGGCATTAATTAAATTTTTTTTTTTTAATTAAAGGACAATGTGTAGAGGGCAAGATGGAGCAGACTGTCATATATGACTTACTTACGACTGCATCCTTCAGTCATAATTGTAAGATTCTTTTGCATCTCCCTGCAAAAGCAACCGTAGTTAGCTACAGGGTATAGAAAAGCAATACTGACTTGTCTTAGAACTTACCTTATCCTTAGATCAAGTCTGTGCTCCTCCCTAAACAAAGTTCCATTTGCAATCTGTGAAAATATTAAGCAGCAAACAAGATTTCGTAAGTGGCTCAGTTTTCAGTATGAAAGCTGAAGGAATATAGAAGAGCTATGGAAATTATTTTAGATCTCTAATCCACCTAAGTGTCACCAGGGGGTGGCTTAGCAGTTGGGGCTAGTGTTATTGGGGAGGTCCTGGGTTCGAACAAGCAAACACAAACATTCATCTACTTTACCCAAAACCCCACTGCCATATAAATACTCATCTAATATTTGGTAAGAAAGGTCTTTTAGGAAGCGTAAATGAGAGTACCTCAGGAACTTTTGGAGCATAAATTCCCCGAGACGATTCTATGAAGTGTTTTCCCTCTCATTATTACCATGGAAGCATTCTCCATCAGAATGTGATCGCTATGATGTCGGATAGTTTGGATACCCCAAGAACAGGAGCATAAACACTCCTGTTCTATGAAGTGTCTTCCCTCTCATTACTACCATGGAAGCATTCTCCATCAGAATGTGATCGCTATGATGTCGGATAGTTTGGATACCCCAAGAACAGGAGATCAAGCCCACAGCGAAACCACCATCACGGCCAGATAATGCAAAACAAAGTGCATACTTAGATCACATATATCAAGCACATAGACGCAAAGATGAACCGGAAAACCACTAAGAGAGCGAGTCCACTACTAGACAATTTACAAGGACTTTACAAAACCCACTAAAAACTTCATAACCAGAAAACAAGAATGCCCCAAAGATTACATCCGGAGTCTCAAGAATATCTGGGAAACCCATTCTCACTTATTATTCCCAATCTTTCTTTCTTACTCTCTTTCTTCTGTTGGTGATTATCAACATGCTATGGGCATCTTAAGTTATCTAAAACAAGCCCTAGGATCTCTATTTATAGCTAAATATAAATCCTAACCAAAATTAATCCAGAATCCTGAATTGACTCATACTCCGTTTACCCATTGGGTTCTTAGATGATCCAAATAAAACAGAACTCACGGATGGTCAAACAGATGGTTTATATGTATTTCACCACACTAGAAAAAGAAAACATAAAATTCTGTGTCATCTGTGAATAGTGGATGATCCCATACATCCTCTAAACTCATAGAATCTGCATTATTTTACACCAAAATTCCCGAACATATGGAGCATCGGAGATCCATAACAGAATTGATGAAGTTCTGCTGGTTACCAACCAGTGTCAACCCTCTTTATTTGTTCAAAATTCCTAGCAATGTAGCTGGGAGAAAGAAAGGACCATACGATAAAACCTTAAAGGCTACTTCGTGGATAGAAATTCTATTTCAGTCATAAAAGTTATGCTCATAGAGTACCTAGGAAGATATGTGGTTGATTTTCAAGTTGAAACTTGAAACATATCTCTAGTAGCTATATTGAGACTTTAAAATATATGTATAATGGACTTACGCAGACCATTGGAGGAGATACCATACAATTTCGATCATCGTTGGTTTACATTGAAGTTCAGTATCAAGTCCTCATCTGTTTGCGCTCGATTTGATTGAAATTACTAGGAATATTCATGATGAAATTCCATGTTATATGTTGTTTGTTAGTGATATTGTACTAATTGATGAGACTAGATACAGGTTAGACTCTAAAATAAAGTTGTGGAGAGAACTTTGTAATCTAAGGGTTTTAACATTGGTAGGGAAAAAAGTATGAAATAGATTTCATTGGATGAAATTCCATAAAATATAAAGTTGTGAAGAGAGACTTTGGAATCTATGAGTTTTAACATTGGTAGGGAAAAAATGAAATATAAGTTCAGGATGAGAAAAATATGGATTCATGATGGAATTTCATGGTATATGTTATTTGTTGGTCATATTGTACTACTTGAGACTAGAAATGATGAACTCTAAAATAAAGTTGTGGAGAGAAACTTTGGGGTCTAAGCTTTTTAACATTGGTAGGAAAAAAAAAGTATGAAATATAACTTCAAAAAAAAAGTGAAAAGAAATGAGGGAGTATGCATTGATGGACAAGAGATACATCATACATGGGAGTGATAGTATTTAGGAAGACATACATCATACATGGGAGGAGTATGCATTTCAACTTCAGGAGTATGCATTGATGGACAAGAGATACATCATACATGGGAGTGATCATAACAGAGAGACCAAGAAGGATGTTGTTAAAGAATTAAGAGAAGATGGTTGATCTGGAAGAGTGTATCTGGAGTGCTTTATGATCGCGAGATACTGCTGAAGTTGAAAGAAGATTATACAAGACAACAATAGAAAAGACCAACCATGCTTATAGATATGTGTTGGGCAATTAAAAACATGTTCGTAAAAAGAGCGTAGCAAAAATAGGCACGGTAAGATGGATATGGCAGAAATATAGGTTTAGACATGAGCACATTCGTAGGAAGTTGGTGGTGGCACCAATTGAAGATAATATGAAAGAAAATTATCTCAAGTGGCTTATACATGTACAACGTAGACCAATAGATGTAACGATTAGGATAATGATAAGTATAATCAAATAAGCTACGAGAACTAGGTGTAGGCCTAACAGAATATTTGGATTGAGGTTGTGAGAAAGGATATGGTTTCTGTTGTGTTACAACTGAAATGGCCCTTAACGTAACTTAATGGAAGAAAAGGGTTCAAATAGCCCAGCCCCCAAATTTTTGGATAAAGGCTTTGCTTTAGAGTCTAACCTTTGTGAATTAACTTCAACAAGGAGCATGGAAAATCTAGAAAAAGTGTATTATGCAACAACTAGATATTGGAATTCATTATGGTGATATATAGCAGAGCTACTCAATGCTGGTTCAGTCTCTAGTTCTATGGCCCCTTATTTGCATGTCCTTTAGACTATAATGATGACCTTGATATTTGCATTTTCGTCCTTTCTCCGATTGACGTGCCACCCTTTTAGTTACATTGACTACATGGTGAGTATTGGTTGTGATATAATGGCTCATAAATCAGTGATCATAATTCTGCAATGACACTTGTCGCCAGATGCGCACCAAGCTACAAGATATGCTACATATTTATATCCATATATTATTGTGAACTGGTAGAGGTGGAAAATCCCTAAATGTCTGGGCAAGACCTCAAGACTAAAATTTAGGGTGTGCAATAGGTAACTTAAGGCAAACCTATAGTTTAATGTTCTGGTGCCATGTTACTCATTCTCTCCACATCAGTAAGTATATATATATATATATATATATATATAGATAGATAGATAGATAGAGAGAGAGAGAGAGAGAGAGAGAGAGAGAGAGAGAGAGACTTACCAAAGTTTTGAAGTCCACCGCAAGCTTCGGCACTCGAGTCAGAGAAGAGATATTGTGAAAATAGAGAGAGAGAGAGTGAGATTGTGAGAGAATTGAATTCGGAGAGACTTACTGTTGTTGGAGTTGAAGTAGGAGCAGGAGCAGAGAGGGAATTGGAATAAGAGGACGCTGAAGTGGAGTCGGATTTTAGGTCAAAGTAATCAAGAGGACACAGGGTGCTGAATCAGTAGTTCTTTTATATCTTTATTTGTGTTAGATTGTGTTCCAATTTAAAAATTAAATGGGCATGGACAATGGTTTGTTAAAGTGAGGTGGATCCAAGTGGGTGAGATGGATCGCAGTGTGTGAGATGGATTACAGTCGGTAAGGCGGCATGGGACGGTTCACAAAGGGCCAAGGCAGGCGCCTCACATTTTTAGGCACCGTCCCAGTACCAAGATGCCTTGTGGTCTAGGCGCCGGACCCCTCAAAAGGCCTAAGAGATCACCTAAGGAGCGGAGGCAGCCACCTTTAATAAGATTGATTATTGCAGGATGACAAACATTAGAAGTCAATATACTGATTAACACCTTTATTACTATCAATGCAAATGCTCATAGACGGGAGGAACCATGCCCTCAATAGTTGTTTCATATTTAATGATTTATTGCAGATGACAGATCTTTCTGCAGTGGGCACAAATCTAAACATGGTCTTACAAAGAAAAAACTCTTTTTAAATTGCTAAGCAACCACTTCACCTTCTCTATGGAAGTCAGCCAAAGAAGAACCCAATTACATACTTTGCTAGATTCCATTAAAAATATATAAACTTATGTCTACAACATTGTGACGTACATAAGTTCACTGCTAAAGACAAGCTACAAAAAACAATATTCCATCCATAAAAACACGAGAATAAAGATTCAATTCTATTCATGTACCTTTAATTGAGCAACTTGGTTTTCATGATCCAGACCTACTACTTTTAGATTGTGATAAACAAAAGGAAAACATCATAAAGAAGACTAATATTTACTTCCAACGCATTCTGTTCTTGAGACATTTTTCTAACACCCCTACTCCTTCAAGAACATTCGTTATATCATATATCCTCCTCTTCTGGACCTGTTACAGTTCAAAAAATGTGCACGGAAAACTTAGAGCTCAATTACCATATGAGAATATAACAGTATACACTCATAAAGGCACAGGCAATGCATTTGAAACATCGCAGCAACCAATGGTCATACTTCCAAAATCACTGCTGCTTGGGTTAAATCCAAAGTTCCATCCTCAGTTTTCCGTAGTAGGTTAACGAATTTCTTCGTCAACAAGCCTGTTAAGAAATAATGATCAGTGGACATCCACAGGCCTTGAGGATAATACTTACAATGAAGACAGTACAGATTACATCTTCTAGGTCTCTTTAGTGTCAACTTACTTAGAGAACTGTCATAGCGACAGATGTTAGATGCCAAAGGATCCGAAAATCTCCCTGAAGATATGCAGCAATTACCCATCAGGAAGTAATTTATCGAAGAACACATTACATCTGTTTCTCTTTATAAAAACCATACCAAAAAATTATATCCCACCAACCAATTACGAAAATAATTTCCTTTCATATCAAGAACCCGTCATATTCAAGTTTTCAATACACACTGCAAAATTATTAATTGGTAATACTTACCATCAACTGACCCAACCTCTTGCAGGGATCTCTTACTTTTTGAAGCTTTTCGAGTTTTCTGTTGCTTAATATCTGGACTTGAGATATCTGTAAGTATATGGGCTCTAATTTCCTCCCTATGCTCTTGTTCAGTTTCCCCTTGAATATTCTTATCAAAATCATCTTTTATTTTGTTTATTGGCTTAAGCTGCAAGAAGACACGTTTTTAACATTTATAGCTGATAAATGGGAAAAAGAATACAAGATTAAAAGCAATAATAAACTAATGACAAAAGGAAGATCTAAGAAAGGAATATACTCTGGAGCTTAGTACATGGGCATGAACTGGTCCCAGAAATAGACTACCATAACCCAAGTTTATTAACCTACAGTCTATAAGGATATTTCAGTATGCACATAAACATTATTCAGGTAAGAGAGAACATCGATGACAGAACCTGACATTCAACAGTGATGGCCCAAATCTGGGCACCAGATACTACATATTACCCACATACGTTGTACATTTCTAGGCACATTGTAAGAAAAAGATCATTTCCTGAATATGTGATGTTACAGCAAAAGTAAGATTCAAGAAGCAAGATAAGAACTCAAACTGCATAACAGCTGGCAGAAGTAAACTGCAAATGTCACAATTTAGTACCAAGGTCTACAACAACACAAACCCTACCTGACACGGTAGAATAAGTGTTTACATGCTACCTGGACATTCCAAATATCAAGTTCCTTGATGTGTCAGATAGACAATTTGACACTTCTAAACACTCCACAAGACACTTTGCATAATCAGAATTACAAACCATACTCTTATATAATATAAACACTAAAATATGAGATGCCAATTCTAGATTGTGCAAACATTCATACTAGAGTTTTTATTTTTTTATTAAATGAAACACTTTTTACTATCCATATATATAGACATATTTGCAGATAAATCTACACATCAAAATGGCCTGTTTCTTGTAAATTCGAGAGTCAAAACACTTACAGAAACCGGAAACTTAACATCTGTGTCAGGTGTCTAAGTATCACTGCTAAACTGACTCTAACAAGACACCTAAGATACTCAGTAACTATTCATATCTACAACATTAGGAGTATTGAACACAGATTGGTGCAGCTTTACTGCTGAACCAAAATGTGGATTACCAAGGAGACACTTCTCTAAGAAAGGGCCATTGTCTTATCCTTAAAAAGTGCATGATAGTCACACTCAACCCAATACTCAGCTAAAGACTTATTGATACAGCCATGGCAAACACTTACAAAGAGAGAACTATAGTCGTTCCTGAGTGACTCAGAACCTTATAGGATCAAGAAGTAAAGATGGATTCTCAAATAATTGGAATTCGGAATCCCAAATGCAAATCGAGCCTCCTCAAACTTGGACTACACAAGACTTGTAGTAAGACATTCACAAGTATATTAAATCTAAGTAGAAAGGGAAGATGTGGACGCATCACCCAAATCTCAGATTTGAGATCTCCATAAATTAGTCAGAATCCTACAAAGTAAGAACACGTACATGCCTAAAACCCAAAGCCCATAATGCAACATTACTTGGACATGCGACAAGGACACTAGATCTTTGAGTTCCAGGACGTGTTAAACACTGAAACCTGTCAATAAACTGGGACATAGCATATTTATGTATGTGAATTGTAAATTGCACATATTTTCCTGAAGAGGCAACAGAAATATCCAACTTTTCCACTATTTGAGATAATTTATACTTGACATCTTGTAAACTGGGGTCAAACACATGTTGTTGTAACTTGTAAAAACAGAAGTGTCAAGGTTCTTCATATCAATTGATTCAATGTTTTAAAGTATAAATTTAGACTTTAAATTTACTATAATGTTGCAAAATTAGAAGCGTCAAACTGATATCTTGAAATGATGACTCAAATGTCCTTAGTGTCCGAGTGTCCGATACGTGCCAAACACAATGCGAGAAGAACATGGCCCCGGTTTTTATACTCTCTCCATGCTTCCTAGGGTCAGAGGCATTGGAAGAACATTGTTCCCATGTAAACTTAAAACTATTCATTTCCACACAAAAATCAACTCTTTGACCAGCTGGTTGTAACTTAATTATTTCATTAAATAGCTGTGACAACTATAAATAAACACATCAACAAGGTATTATATGTCCATAATTATGAGATGATTGGATTAAAAGATGCCAGAGAACAACATGAGCTTTTCATTACAATGCATGAAATATTAAATCGATGGAAACACTTATCTAACCATTTTATGCATTCATAATATAGTAGTACACTTTTAGAGATTATGTCTGATTAGCATAACAACTTTTTTAAAGTCTTCAGTGGTGTCACACCATCATGTCTGTTGAATTTCCATTGGTTGGAGATTAACTGATTAATGTCATGCTTATTAGGAGTATGTGGAGAATTATCAGAGTCAAAAGCAGATTGGTTTATTTTGTAGTTTAACTACGATCTGCTACTCTATCAGTCCTAGTTCAGCAAACAAACTCCAAGAATATAATTCATTTTTTTTTTCAAGCAACTCAAAGTTATCAAAGGCGTGTCTGAGGCGCGAGACGCACAAGGCTCCAGCCTCTGCGCCTCGGAACATGTGGGTGAGGCACCATTTATAAGATGCGCGTCTCAGTGAGCCTTATAGTGAGGCTCATGCCTAGTAGAGGCACGCCTCATGCATATGTTGCTTTATGTTTCTTTTTATATGTTTTTTTATGAGAATATTGTTTTTTGAGTAGGGACAACTGTCCACTGTTAGAAACTGAAAAGTCCCTTAAGATAAAAAAGGAGGGGGAAAAAGTACTCTCGTAAACTTCCCTGCTCGGTAGATCAAAAAAAAAAATCCACATGATTTATAGTCATGCCCGATAACCACCCTTGCACACGTTCACTTTCAGTATCTACTACATATAGTCATAGATATTGAAAGAATATCTATGACAGTATATATATATAGGGCCAGCCCTAGGGTAATCCTGACAAGCCATCGGGCTCGAGCAACCCCCGGGTTAGAGCAACCCCCAGACCCCCTAAGTCCCCACCTCTCGCCAAGCCTCCGCGGTCCACCCCAACTCCTTTCTGAGCAATCCACTAAGCCCATATTTTGAGTTTCCACTTGGAAGGCCTCGAGTAGCTCAAGAAGAGGAACTCGGAATCCTAGTTCCAGGACGTCGTCAGAATCGGAGACTTCGACGCCACTGCGAACTCCACTCACCATCAATTTTTTGATATCTTCTTTTGTAGTCAAGGAAAGGGAGAACCAAATTTAGCTCCGGCTAGGACAACCCAACCCTGTGGGCCGGCCCTATATATATATATATATATATATATATATAGAGAGAGAGAGAGAGAGAGAGAGAGAGAGAGAGAGAGAGAGTGCCTCGCCTTCATGGCTCGTGTCTTACACCCTTTGTGCCGAGGTGGGCGTTGTGTCTTTAATAAATGTGGTTCGATGTATTGTAATACTATGATCCTTCCTCCAAGAAAGATCTATTCTTACTGAACAATTGCCATCAAGAGCTTATTCTAAGTTGTTACTACGACAAACACACTTCAATCCTTCAGTTCCAAAACTATCTTGACAAAAAAGATTTTTCTTAGGATTCTCTATCTAAGTCTATAAATAGGGCTACATTACAAACTTTTGTGATGTTCAGTTGAGTGTTTGATCCTGGTGCTTTTAACATCGTTTCCTCTTGAAAAATGTTGTTTTGATCTCAGAATCAAAGACAGACCAAGACTCTATCGTTATGATCATCGCTTCTTGTTCTTCTTTTGCAAGTGTTTCCAGTAGGATTTCTTCTTCTTCTTCTTCCAAATAGGTCTTCAGTAGGGGTGCAAACGAGCCAAGCCGAGCCAAGCTTTTATAAGCTTGAGCTTGGCTTGATTAGAATTAACCGAGCTCGAGCTCGATAATTTTTTTATTTTAGAGCTTGAGTTTGGCTCGAGCTCGTTTATATTAAGCTTTAGCTTGGCTTGGTTTGAGCTCGAGCTTGGCTTGATAAGCAAGCTTGATTCAAGCTTGATAAACAAGCTTGATTCAAGCTTGATAAACAAGCTTGATAAGCTCAAACTCAAGCTCGTTAAGCTTGATTTTGAGCTTGTTCAGCTTTATTTCAAGCTCATTAAGCTTGATTTTGAGCTTAACGAACTTGATTTCAAGCTAGTTAGGCTTGAATTCAAGTACCTATAATATTAACAATTTATTTATAAAAATTCAATTTAAAAAGTTCCTTAATATCAATTACTAAGGACATATAATTATATACAATGCACACAACCATATTGTTATACAAACATGCATAAAATTAGAATTCAACAAAGAACAAATTTAAATTTAAATAACAAAATAAATTTGTAAACTGCCAGCAACGAGCTCCTAAACGAGCTTCTAAACGAGCCAGCTTGCGAGCTCAAACGAGCCGAGTACTTCTAAGCTTGAGCTTGGCTCGTTTATTAAACGAGCTAGAAAATGAAGCTTGAGCTTGGCTTGTTTACTAAACGAACCGAGCTCAAACGAGCTTTTATCAAGCCGAGCTTCGAGCAGCTTGCGAACGGCTTGGCTCGTTTGCAGCCCTAGTCTTCAGCATAGGTCTTATTTTAATCCTTTCATAACACAGTCACGAAGCCCAGATCTCATTCCCACACCAATCCACCTTCAAATAAGCCCAATCAATCAATAAATAAATAATAAAAAATCACCTCCCAATCAGTACAGTTTCATTGTATCCACGAATCAATAAAACTAACGGGCTTGTGCTTCTTGTCGGAGGAGACGGCGGAGGCGACGGCTGCAGCAGCGGCAGCGACGGTGTTGGCTCGGTTGAGGCCGGGGAGGAGGGAGTGACGGTTTGGAGTGACGTGGAGGTGGGGACGCGGGATGCCGGAGCCGTCGAGATCGGCCATGGCGGAGAATTCCGACAGACAGAGAGAGAGAGAGAGTAGTAGGGTTTTGAAGAGTGGGAAGGAGGGAGGGAAGAAATGGGGGAGGAAATAAAATAAAATAATAAAATTGGCGGTATGCTATTTTGGAGGTGGCGTTTTATGGGTTTTGAGAAGGGGTGGGTCTGGTTGGAGGGCTTCTGGAAAGTTAGCCCAGCCCATCTATCAAGGCGGAAAAGTCGGTTAGCCCTTGGGTTGGGCTTGTTTTGTAATAATACTAGCAATACCAATATCTTCTTTGCAAGTGGAACAAACTTTCTTTTATTTCCAACCCATGCGAAAAAATAATCATGAAACCTTCGTTTGATGAAAATTGTTGTAAATCATCTCTCTACGATTATTATTATTATTATTATAATACGACTTAGAAATGATTCAAAAATGAACTTTACAAGCCATTTATAAATCTTCAACTATTTAATTTAAAAAATAAAAAAAATTATAATTTTAAATTTTTTTTCTAATACCCTATCTTTTATTCACATATATCTAGAACAAATTTTAATTATAATATAGCTAATTCTTTAAATCTTAATTAAAATATAAATATGTATATAATAAATTTTAATTCAAATATATTTAAATATTTAAATTATTTTTCAATAATATCGGAAAGAAAGAAATGTCAGCAAAAAAAAAAAATGTCTCACGTATTAACCACATGAGTTAGATGTGTTTGGCTATAGTTAGATAACATTTTTTTTATTTTAATTATGAATAATCACAACTAAAATATATTCTGATCCAAATACATACAAATTCTATCATTTTATTTATTTATATATATATATATATATCTTTAATAAAGAAGTCTCAGATGAAATATTATCCGGCTACAAAATATTTTTTCCGTATATTTATTTTCATAACAAAAATTATGTTTTTATGAGTACCACATTTGGTCGGGGAGAATATACAGTGCTGGGGACAAATATATGTTGGCAGAGTTACCAAATGTTTAGAGCATCAATAGTAGATGGACTTCAAGAATGTATCTTGAGGTACAAATTTATAATAAAAAATTAAATGTAGAATATATTAATTTTGTATGAGAATAGTAAAAAAAAATTTCAAAATGAGATGAAATGATGTATATATAATATAAAAATTGGGATTCCAAATGAGCTTTACTATTCTATAAATGATTTTCTACATTCTGAATGTAGAAATTATGAGGCACATGTTACAGTTCATGTGGCTGAAATGGAACCATCATGGAGCTCCAATTGAACCTTATAAATGAGTTCCTGAATTATGAATCTAATATCTAGAAATTGTAATGAACCTTATTATTGATGTTCTTAGAGCATCCACAATAGGTGGAGCTAAAACAATACATCTTGAGACCCAAATATACAATAAAAGAAATAAATCTGAAATGGGTTTGGTCTGTATGGAAATTGTAGAAAATGATAAAAGGACCTTTGGTCCCAAAGGTTGGTATAAAATTAATGTGGCAAAAAAATAATGTGAAATCTAGAATCAAGAAATTGGAGTCCCAAACTATATCTTTTGTGGCTAGGATGGAACCATTATGGAACTTCAATTGAATATTACTTTTCTAAGAAATGAGCTTGCATTCTGCTAGAATGTAGAAACTGTGATGAGCCTTACTATTGATGCTCTTAGAAGAAGAACGCGATTCCGGTCACAATATTTTTCCCTTTTAAATCTACTATTTAAAATTAGGATTATTTTGTATAAGGGTACTAGATTTAGAATCTAATTAGACTTTGGATATTTGATTTGTCCGTTTTAGACTTTAAATATTCGAACTTTTTAGTGACAAATTTTAGTGACGAAATTGGACCTTTAGTGACAAAATAAATATTTAATGACGAATATTCGTCACTAAAATGTGTCACTAAAAAAGTTCGAGTATCCAAAGTCTAAAATGGTTAAACTCAGCACCCAAAGTCTAATTAGATCCTAAACTTGATACACTTATACAAAATAATCCTTAAAATTAATACGTGTTAGACGAATCGAAATTGAATTGTTTTAAATTGTGACAAAGTCGGACAGCAAGTGTAGCAGTTAGTACTGCAAAAGGCCAGTCATGGTTTGCTTACTACTTCTTAAGTATAACCAAATAGAGACATAAAAGCATATATATTGTACTTGGAATATATAGCACATCACCGCAACGTGCATTAGCAGCATGACCATTAGAAAGAAGAAAGAAGATGGATCCTGATCATCTCACATGCCTTCCATGGATTCTCACATGGCATGCCATCCTCTCTTAATTTCAAGCTTCAAACTATGTTGGGTTGGGGCATAGTTGACCCCCAAGTACAACTAGCAGCTCAGCTGTCTTATCAATGAGTATAACCCACTTTGTTTGAAGCAGAGCAAGAATACATTACAAAACACTATAGGAATTGCTTAATTAATATATCTATCTCCAAGTCGAATTTAATGACTCCAACAATATTTTTAATATATATAGTCTTAACATTTGATTTGAAAGACTCAAATCAGTGTTTAAAATTATATGACTTAAACAAGATTCAATAGTTGTGATCACAAAAATGCTTTAAAAATAAAAAATATGAAAATTCTAATCCCTCATATATGATTTTTTTTTTTTTTAAAGGTAACACAAGATGGTAAAATTATGTATAGGATAACAAGTTTGGAAAATATTTAAAAGGTAACATAAGATGGTAAAACTACTGTAACCTTCTAAGTGATATGTACATGAGAACATCACACGTACTCAGACTGAAACTACTACAGGCTCTGTGTCGGGGAACCCATAGCAGCAAGTAATATCTAGTAGGGTTAGTAAATGTGCCAAAGATCTGGGACAGAGTCTAAGGCACCTCTAGTAACATAGTATATATATATATATATATATATATATATATATATATATATATATATATAATCAGCCTGTAGTATGGTGTGTTTCTTCCCACCCAATGTAACCTCACGTCTCATGTCCACGATGTCTCATGTCCATAACACGCAAGATCAGGACCTCTAGCTAGTATAATGAGTCATAATGATATATGTATATAATATGCAAGTCTCATATCATGAGTCCTGTAATCCTATACAAAATTACCATGAATACCTCAAGAAGGATTATGTCACATAAAATAGTGTCCTACGGTCTGACGTACTTGGTAAAACAAGCACGTAAACATAGGATCGTGGAATCAACTCTCTAAGTGACGTTACACGACTCCGCGTACGGCGTCGACACCGGCGTCGACATTCGAATCTTGTTCGGACGCTAAGCAACGTCTCAGGGTCCTAGGTTAACACACACATCAACCATATCAAATAATTGTAATAACTAGGTAAAATAATTAAGGTAAGGAACTGTGATACATCATGGCAAGGTACACTTACCTGGATTCTGGATATAGCGAGGTCCAAGTAGCAAGCTCAATACTTCAACTACTCCCAAAAATATGGAATCCACACGAACGTCTCTGGATGCTGCAACAGACATCACCAACGTTTCCAAAACATAAGAAAAACATAAGAAATGGCTAAAATTGACTAGCCATAAGTTTAATTTGGACACAGGAACGAAAACGGCAGTTTCGGGTCAAAGTGGGGTCCAAGTAGCCCACTTCGCACCGAAAAGCATGTCGGGGACAAATTTCTCCAAATTTAGCAAACTTAGTGTCTACGAGTATAGAACGAGGACACGAACTCAACGGACCGGTGAGCCGATCACGAAATCACCGGTCAAGTAGAACCGTGGGGCCTACGAAACGGTGTTTCGTTTACGTTCTCAGAATAAAACCAAACTTGGGTCACATGACCGGTGTAATACTGCGAATCCGATGGCACAAGTTTTGTTGTGAAACGACAAGCACACACGAAGTTATGACAAGGTGTCGGAATATACCGATATAGTATTTTTCGACGGATCCGATGGCACAAGCTTTATTTTTGGTGTGCACGCACGTCCAAATCAAGTTTCGCGAAAGCCCACACGTTCGCGTTGACGATACGCGCCTTTTGGTATAATTCGGACGCGATAAAGTTTTTTGTTTGGTGGGTCGCACCCCGTATCGAGAAAATCGGGTGTTTTAAAAATATGTTTTTTGTCAACTTTGTGCTGATTTTCTAGAAAATATAAACCCAAATAATTAAATCTATTTGAAGAAAATTAATCTCGGTTATGTTTTCTACCAGGCTGCTTAATTTAGTATTTTAACATAGCATATTATTTTAGAGATAACGGGAGTTAAACACGGCTACTTGAAACAGTTTTCTTGGTCTAAAAACTCGATTTTTCCCCCTCGTTTTAGGTCTTAATTTGCGATTGATACAGAGCATGATAAACTAAACTATTTGTAAATGATTCATGGGGCAGTCTTCACGTAGGATTCAAAGGTTTGTTGTTTGGTTACTTGTGTAGGGAGAAAATGAGATGGGAGGAAGGGTACCTCGAGTGCTCTGCTGCTCGTGATTCGGGTGCGGGTCTGTTTGCGGCGGCCCGCAACGACGATCGACGGCGTCGGGCGACGGTGGAGGTGTTCGTCTGGGTGCAGGGGAAGGGTGGCTGTATGCGTTAGGGTTTGGGTCATGTGAAGTGGTGTATATATAGAGATCGGAAGAGAGGGTGCGGGTAGGGGAAGAAGGAGAATGATTATGTTGGTTATATATTTAGAGGGGGAGGGGTACTGTGAACGGTTAGATGGGATATGAATGGGTGCCATCACAACACCAAAAAGTAACTCCTTTGTGACCTTTCACTTGCTTGGTGAATAGTTACGGTTCATGCATCAATGGAAGGAAAGGCTTGGGAGCAAGCATGAGTTACTCACGTGAATAGTGTCATATGCAAAGGTGTGGTGTACTTCTTTGCTCCAAACTGACATATTGCTTGGTTTATGTGGGATCACACATCACAAAATATATAATAATAAAACAAAATAAATCAAGTTGGTTGATGCTAAAATAGTTACAAGAATTTATAAAATATTTAATATTAATAATAATAATTTAAATTTAAATATTCATACAATAGTTTCAAAATTCTAGTTTTGCAATTATTAACAAAATATTAATGCCATTATCATTTAAAATAAAATAAAAATTATTAATTACCATAATAACCCTCTATAAAATTAGAGTGCTCAATAGCATGCACCATAACTATATGATGGTCCACGGGAAACCCATGAATAACAGCTGGAACTACAAGCCCAGACTAACTATTAGACATGACACCCCCATAATCGCGAGGACTACAAGCCTCAGGGTGTTTCAATTATCTCCCCTAAGACGAACGATTCCCAGTGCCCCAGAAAATGCTCGGAGACAGTACCTTGTGCACAAGTTGTCCAAAGACCGATGAGATGAATGCGATTCAATCAGATAAAGACTATATAATGCACATATCCGCGACAAGCAAACATGATATCAAGCGATAGAGCCAGAGCCCTCAATTCTCTTCTTTCAATCAAGTCGATAGGTTCGACACGATCAATCAATTCGATAGGTTCAATCTTCCGTCTTTCGATCAATCGATATGTTCAATATCATACAATACAAGTTATTCAAACAGTTATATCTTTCAAGCATCAATGACAAGCAAAACGTGGCACGATTCTTCTATCTCTTTTAGCTAAGCATGCAGTTCTACTCTTGCTTAGCATACGATAAAAATATATGAACATTCTTTTACTCTTGTCTATTAGTATGGCAGCGGTTCATTCGATATCGGTGTCCGTGTAATTAAGCATGCAACATTCAATTCTTTAACTTAGCATAGCAATGGTTCTATTTTTTTAGACAAGCATACAAGTTCTCTAGTTAAGTAAGCATGTTCTCGTTCTATCATTCTCAATGCGAATATTATCTTATTAAGCAAACAAGCATTTCAAAAACTCAGATTCATTATTAAGGCGTGCAAGAATCAGAGAACGAAGTTCTGCCCACTTACCTAGATCAGTCATCTTCTGGTTCAACAAGGAGCTCTTAAGAAAGATATTATTTTTGAGTCAGCAAACCGATATCTCTTGTACATAGTGCCAACGCGGAGCGGGGCACTACATACTTACCCACCAAGAAAAAGTTTCGTCCTCGAAACTTCAAGGAGAAACATTCGATATCTAGAGCAGCGATAGTCCTCATCCCTCACCATCCTCAATCGAAAACTCTATCAAACCACAAGCACGAAAGCACAACTCTCAAGAAAAAAATCAAATCCAGAAAACTTTTACACAACTTTAAGAATATCTATGGACTTATTGTATAAAACGCTCAACTCAGCAATGATATCAATGCACAAGGAATCGTCATCTAAGAACAGTAGCAAAATGGGCGTAAGGCCAGATGATCGAGTTGTTCTGATATAATTATATCACGCCCTGATCTCCCACAGGAATCGGCCGTCCCCGCTCGGCGCGAATCACCGCCCCAGCGCTCCCGCAGGATGATCATTTCCATCGATGCATGATATCATACGATCCTGGGGTTGCGCCCACACAAGACAACATCGTTAAAGTTATGGCTATCATCGAATTGATCGAGTACGCAGCAGAGGGACAGTATTGCAAACAATAATCCATCTGAGTATACGGGGCAAAGATTAAGGCACGAGGTTCTCTGAATACAATGTCATCGTTCCATACATTATGTTCCTCTATACAAAAGCAGCTCAAAACATCGATACGACTCAAGGCATCGAAACTAGATTTTCGGGGTCCTGGGGATGAGGCATGGCAATCTCTTCCTCGGACTATCCAGTACCTGAGAACAAGCAAACTGTTTGTGGGTAAGCACTTTGAAAAAAGTACTGATGAGTCTAAAATTCACGAACAGAAGCTACATTCACTAAAACCAACACTAAGTAATTATGTTATAAAATATTATATTACTAGTGATCTTTCTAGTTTTACCTAGGTTCGTTACATGCAGTACGGAGTCATATTACTTCTTTTGGAAATATCTTTTAAAATCAGAGTTCGTGTTCGATTCATTCAAGCAGGCAAGCAATTCATGCACGATATGCAGGTTTAATTACTATCTCTGGTGCGCAGCGTATCTCGTGAGTCATATCCATTTCTTTAAAGACTCTAGCATGCATCTAGTGGACTATCTTTTTTATACTATTCAAGGCGATCATAATATTCAAGCAAGCATGTAAGTTTAAGTACGATGCAAGACAATATGCAAAATAATATATCACTTATATAGTGATTCTTACCCCTTTTGCCGAACGGTTATCCCTTCAATAGATATACAAGTTACCAACATATGCATATATAAACAAGGTTCTCTTTCCCTGTCCGTCTCTGCATCAAAAATTTAGGTATGCAAGAAGGCTAACCTAGTATGCATCCTAACTATATGATGGTCCACGGGAAACCTATGATAGCAGCTAGAACTACAAGCCCAGACTAACTATTAGACATGACACTCCCCTAATCGCGAGGACTATAAGCCGCATGGTGTTTTGATTATCTCCCCCAGGATGAACGATTCCCAGTGCCCCAGAAAATGCTAGGGAGACAATACCATGCGCACAAGTTGTCCAAACACCGATGCGATGAATGCGATTCAATCAGATAAAAACTATATAATGCACATATTCGTGACATGCAAACATGATATCAAGCGATAGAGCTAGAGCCCTCAATTCTCTTCTTTCAATCAAGTCGATAGTTCGATATGATCAATCAATTCGATAGGTTTAATCTTCTTTCTTTCGATCAATCGATATGTTCAATAGCATACAATACAAGTTATTCAAACAGTTCTGTCTTTCAAGCATCAATGACAAGCAAAATGTGGCACGATTTTTCTATCTCTTTTAGCTAAGAATGCAGTTCTACTCTTGTTTAGCATATGATAAAAATATATGAACATTCTTTTACTCTTGTCTATTAGCATGGCAGCGATTCATTTGATAGCAGTGTCCGTGTAACTAAGCATGCAACCTTCAATTATTTAACTTAGCATAGCAATGGTTCTATTTTTTTAGACAAGCATACAAGTTCTCTAGTTAAGCAAGCTGGTTCTCGTTATATCATTCTCATTGCGAACATTATCTTATTAAGCAAATAAGCATTTCAAAAACTCAGATTTATTATTAAGGCGTGCAAGAATCAGAGAACAGAGTTTTGCCCACTCACCTAGATCAGTCATCTTCTGGTTCAACAAGGAGCCCTTAAGGAAGATATTCTTTTTGAGTCAACAAACCGATATCTCTTATACATAGTGCCAACGCAGAGCGGGTCACTACACTAATTACTATGCAAACAATAAATAAAATAGGCAAAAAAAACTAATATGTTCCAAATACGTATATCGGGAACGGGGAGTGACAACTAGCCACCCTCAGTCATATGGGGAGTGAAGGCTGGCCCCCATGGATATTGTTTAAATTCTTATTAGTGGATGGTAATATTCAATTATTATATTGTACTATGTGTTCTATGCGATCTTATCACGGTGGCCTTCCGAGGGATCGATGTATACTACTATGTGCTACGCAGCAATTCATGGCTCGGCTAGCCCTGCTTGAACATGGCTTGACCTGAGGATTCTAACATTGCATTATTCTGCTGAGATAACTCAGACTCCACATAACAAGCCGTAGGATTGATTGTCCAATTTAAAAGAGTATGTGCTGGTAGTCTAGAGACATAAACTATTGTGGTACGACGGCTCAACCCTTTTCCTTGTTTAGTTGTAGGATTGCGCCAATGTGTTACGATAGGTCATGTACCGAAGCTGCATATTATACCTATATCTTAGCTTGTATTGTGGCATGTGTGTTCTGGATTATATTGATGTGTTATATCTTCGTCGTGTTCATAATTGGAAAGTCGTACCCTGTCTCAGAGTAGTGCGATACCTCTTGTCCTTGTTTGGTTGTAGAGGTATCCTACTGCTCCGATGAAAGGTTATACGCTTGCAATTATGGCATGGATTCCTATTTTATGTACTTTATTGGTTTTTGCTTCATTCGCTTGTGCTCCTTTGTGGTACTTGCTCTCGGAGTCTGACCCCGCTGGTTTTGTTTGGCCAGGTTTAGTAGCAGAGCCCGAGGATCCTGTCCTGTATCTGACAGATGGTGCACACCAGGAGGATATCCGTCGAGGAACTTGAGTGGATTTCTTCTTCCCCACTGTGAGTATCATTTTGTATTACCTTTTGGCATTTAGCCGATAACACTTGCTAGCCGGTTTATCTGGACATTAGTTCCTCTACATGATTGTATATTATTCAGACCGCGGCTGACTTTCAGTCATGTGCTCTTGGCAATGTACTAGTGTACCATCCTGTATAACTAGTTTTATGATCATTCTGATAGAGCGTCAGGGACGCCTAACTGATTTATCTTACATGCTCATTCTTATTGTTTCTTGGTTGATGATTGAGACATAGAGATCCTTGACCCTAGGTGACTTGATTATAGTATGCACCCCATTGTCTCTAGACAACCTTAGCACATTGTGTGTTATTTCAGTATTCCGTAAGGTGTGGTTGGCTGAGTCACTCTCCCGCTCTCCAGTATTCTATTTCTGGGGCGTGACAAGGTTTTAGTGGTGGCTCATGCAGGTCTGTATTTTCAGACTTGTGGGGTGTCTTGTTCTAGGAGTGTCAATCAGAACTTTTTTCTTTGATATCCTGAATTTGTCTTCTTCGACACCGAGCTTGAACTATCAACCGTTTGCTTCATTGTTCTTTCCTGTCCTGTCATTTGATTTCTTGGTGTCTTTTTCCTTCAGAGCCACCTCTTCTTCGCCTGTTAGGGCAGCAGATATGGTAGAACAGCTAGCAGAGCAAGATTCCATTGAGCGCCAGCAAGAGACATTACCTGCTCAAGATCATCTTCGAATAGAGCCAATGTGTGGGCAATAAGTACCATAGATCCATATACCCCCGATAGTTCCAGTAACACCAGCAGCACTTGATACCCCATCATTATTAGAAATTATCAGAGGTATAATGGCTACACAACACCATTATATAGCAGTACAGCAGCACCAACAGCTTTGACAACAGGAGCAGAACGTCCTGTTAAACCAAGGACTGCAAAAGCTCTGGAGGAGAGTGAAGACGAAGATTATAGGATGCCATATAGATTATGTTGACTCAACCCGAGCTATTTCGAAGGAACAGAGGATGCTATTACGGCGGATGCTTGGCTTCAAGACATTGAGATGATCATAGCGGCATCTAAGGTTCCAGCAGAGGAGCAAGTCAATCAAGTCCAATTACAACTATAAGATATTGCTCATGACTGGTGGGCAACGGAGGAAGTCGGCTTGAAGCATCCTATCTCTTGGGACAACTTCAAAACTCGGTTCAGGGCCAAGTATTTTGGAGTAGTGGCATAGTACGAGCTGCAACAGAGATTTATTGATCTTAGATAATCCGGCAGAACAGTGGATGGATACGCATCAGAGTTCTGCAGGCTGAGTAGGTTGCTCTATCTATGGTGATGATGGAGCAAGAAAGGGCTATGAGATTCTAACAAGGGCTTCATCTCGAGATTCTGTAACTAGTTGAAGGACATGACTAACAGACATTCGATGCCATATTGATAGCAGCCAGGAGATATGAGCTTACCATCCAGAGGTTAGCTTCGAGGACTGGAGGGCATAACAGGCCTCATGCCCAGAACATAGGTGGAGGACCAGCACCTGACATTCGTATTCGTGATTTGGCACCACGGGGCCAGTGGCATCAGATGAGACAATGACAACTTGGCAACAACAGCCGAGACAACATCAACAACGCCCGAAGAATCCAGTAGGATGTACCTATTATGGAAAAATAGGTTACACTCAGGATGTATGTAGGATAGCAAGTGAAAGATGCTTGAGGTATGGGGGTTCCGACCACATGATAGCTACTTGCCCACAGATGCAGAGGCAGGGAGGACCATATCAACAATTCCTAGCATTGCCATATCCAGTAGCAGTTCCGTATCAAGAGCCAGTTTTAGCAGTACGACCGTTAGCCCAACGTCCGATATTGACGCAAGCACACGTGTTTTACCAGAGACAACGTCAGTTTGGTCAGCAAAGACATCCTTATGACAGAGTTCCAGTAGCACCTAGGCGTGAGCAAGCAGAGTTTGGCGTGTTAGAGCAGGTGTTGCCGATTTGAGCTTCTTTCAGTCATATTTTTTGGGTTTCGTATATTCGACGAATAGAGATAACCTTTCATTTCACTCTTCTACCTTCGTATCTCGTGATATATGATGTATGTCATATGTCCCAACTACGAAGGTACGTTCTGGGCAGAGTCATGTTCTTGACTAAGTCGTTGGTACCGATTTATCTCGAGAATTGATTCATGTCCTTTTTTGGGAGTCAGCATAGGCCATCGAGGATGAGTTCCTATTTTGACTGACTCGGAAGACATATGTATCCGTATGCCTCCAATTCTTTCTCTTTTCTTTTGATTGTGTGGATTTTTTGCGCCTTCGTGTATATTGTTGTTGCTTTTTATTGCATTCCTACTTCGTTATGCTTGGTATTCAGTTAGTTGTAGTTTATGAGATTTAGTAGTTCATGTGTCACGACCCGCACCCGAAAAATCGGGCATGAGCCGTGGGTACGTCCAGCCTACGCCGCAGAATCGGCGGTAGAACGCTGTAAAGGTCCGTTCTAGGTCAAACAAATCTATATATAACTCACAAAAAATCTGCCATAACCTCTCCAAAAGGAGGGCAACCACGCAATATATATATGAATAATCCTCTCCCAAAAGGAGGGCAACCACGCAATATATATATGAACTCTCAATCACAATAACTAGGGAAAGAAATAAAGCACGATATGATATCAACAAAGAAACAGAACCAAGAGAGCAAGACAATATCCAAAATATACAGTCCAAGGCCATAATAGCTACAACATCTCACAGCAACAAAAGAATAAGTACAATCATCCAGAAATAAATCACTGGAAACAACCCAGGAAACCCACCTAGCTAACTAGGGCGCTATAGGCGTCTCCTCGGCGCACTCCTCCTCAGTCTCGGGGTCACAACCCTCGTCAACACCCGGCCCGTAGAAAGTCGGGCAGTAGTCCTCAGGATCCTCTGGAAAAATATGCCCAGTCAGGACTGGAGCGAAATACATAACTCTGAAAGCAACTCCAAATACATGGTAAGGTGTATATGACGAGCAATAGAAAAGTATACAAGATGTACAGAAAATAAATATATGCTGGAGCACAATAAGTAGCTGCAATATAAACTGGAGAACAATACAAGTAGTGGAAAAGTAACTGCAGGTGAGAAACATGAATACTAGCTAAGTGCCTTGAGCATAAGTTCGTTATGTGATCGGCTTAGGTTGCACATGAAAAATACTAAGATAACTCCGTTATGCGTGAGTTGCATAACCGACATACACATGAATACTGTTTGGCTTTGATCACATAACCAACTCCTACTCCCATCCCCCACTAATACTCTTGGATCCAACCACAACACGCTACGTACATGATAATAGCTCACGCACACGAAGGCGAGAGCACAAGAAGCACATGATAGCACATGAGAATCAATAACCGAAGCACATGATGAAATACACGTGATAGAGTACCCGCTGAACACGGTAAGGAGGATAGCATCTCATGACGGGATCCACTAGTACCAGCTCGTATAACAATATGTCAGAATCAAGTATTACAGTTCTAGAACAGGTGATATAAACGCTATCATGAAATGGAAACTATCAGAGGTAGGTACTCGCTTGATGTCCTGAGCAACTGATGAGGATCAAGATCTGGACCGGTATCGCAAGAACCTATTACGAAAATGTCACGCCCCAGTCCCAATATGTCGAGGGACTAGACACGTGGCAATGACCAGCAGTACACACCGACGGACATCCCAATTTAATGGATCCATCGGGCATACTTAAGCTGTAATATAGGTCTACAATAATAAGTCCAAAATCTAATCTCATTCACACACAGAATAATAAGACATCAACAAATAAAGAAAGTACATCAAAGTCCAGTCTCTTCAGAGTATGTCGGGGAACAACCCGATAAGAGTCTAAAACACTGGTTCATCAGACCAGAACAAAAGAGTCCAAAATAGAGTATCTGAAGAGTACAAATATCATAATCTCAAGTAAAGTCTTCAGCCATCACCTCTGCTTCTATGTTAGGTTCTCCTTCAGCAACAGCTCCTGGTACAGCTTCAACTCCTGTCCCGTAAACCTCGGGATATTGTTCTTCTGCTAAACCTGGGGACATCATCCATTCCAGGTCCTCAGGGGACATAACAAGGTACAGAAATCATAAGCCAAAAGTAATACAGTGAAATAGAGAATGAAATAAGCAGGGTAACTACATAACCATCTATGTGAAAAATACAACTGAGAGCAACACTAGTACTCAGGCTGAGACTGCTACAAGCTCTGTATCGGGGAGCCGGTAGCAGCAATATCTAGTAGTGGTCTAGCTCTGCTCGAGAGTCTACAACCTCACAATAGTAATATATATATAGAACAGCCTATAGCCTGTGTGTCTCTCCCCACCCAATGTAACCACACGTCTCATGTCCATGTCACGTGAGATCAGAGCTAATGCAACAGTCATAATCTAAGAGTATAATACTATGTCCATCCTGTATCCTATACAGAATCACCTTGAATATCTCAGGAAGATTCTGTCAATGTATGGTGTCAAGTGTCCTAGGTTATGGTGTACTTGATAAACAAGCACAAGAATATAAAGGGTCTCGAATGTCCATCACTAAATGACATACACAACTCCGCGTACGGGGTTGGCACCCGACTATGATCGGACGCTAAGTATGTCATACAGTTCTAGGTTATATCATGTACACTAGTCACAGAAAATAGAGCAAGAGAATAAAATAAACTAATAAACTGTAATTTATGGCAAGGTACACTTGCCTGGGATTGGAATACCGGTAGCGGTTCCTGTAACAGTGGGTTCAACAATAACTCCTCCAAAAGCTGAAATGAACATTACCAACAGTCTCAGAATATAGGAAATAGTTAGAAATGCCTATCCTTAAGTCCAGTTTGGACACAAGGGCAAAAACGACATTTCTAGTCCAAAGCGGGTCCATGTGTAGGTCGCTTTGTACCGAAAACCGGATCAGGGTCAAAGGTCTCCAAATTAGTCCAACTTAGTGTCAACAAGTCAGGAACGTCGATACGAACCCAACGGAACTTCCAGAATTGAATTCTGATGAGCCATTCTCAAAATCGCCCGTCAGGTGGAGCCGATGGGGCCCACGACACGCGATTTTCCAACGTTCTCAGAATCGAACCAAACTTGACCCACAGGACCAGCGTATTGCTACGAGTCCGATGGTACAAGTTTCGTCTCGATCTGACATATATACACTAAGTTACAGCTAATTTCAGAAAAGTCGGATACGGGATGTTGTCCGCGGATACGCACTGATTCCGGTGTGCACGCACATCCGAATCAGCTTCTGCGAAAGCCCGTACGTCCGTATCAACGACCCGCACGTATCGGTGAAGACCGCACGTGACCAAGTTGTCCCATTTGGCGGGGCGTACTCGATTCTGGGGTAAAATAGGACTAAGTTTTTCCTGTTTTTGGATCGCGGCTCGCGATCACCACAGGTCGCGATGCCCCGAGCGGGTTGCACGGGCACCGAGGGGGTCATACAGGCTACGCGATGAAATTTACGAAATATGAAACAGAGCTACGAGTAGGAAGTTATGCGTACCTGAACATGGTTCAAAAAATCCAATTACGCGTGTCAAACTCGAATCCCCGTGTCCTGGATCCGTGTCCAAGCCGTGTCCTGGTCTGAACTCGCGTTCTGGATCGTGTCCTAGTCGCTGGTGGCTCGCTGGGCAGCCGAGGGTCTGTCGGAACTGGTCTGGGGAGGTCGGCGACGAGTCCGGGTGGTTGGTTCAGCGCCTGAGGCGGCGGGGACACCGGAGTCGGTGTCGGATCGTTCTGGGGTTGTCAGCGTCGATTTCTGGAGGGCTCGGCCAGAATTTTGAAGGGCGGCGTCGGGTCGTCGGCGGGTCCAGCTGTGTGGAGCCGCCAGGTAGTTCAGGTTCTACTGGAGGGGAGTCGTCGGAATTACAGGAGCTCGCCGGAGAAGAGGGGTGGTGAAGGGTGGTTTTCCGGCTGAACTAGGGGTATATATAGTGGTCGAGGGGAGAGGGTTCGCCGGACATTGCCGGAAGAGGAAGGAAAGCGGTCGCCGGGTTCAGGGAAGGTGAACCGCAGGGTCGGCCGGCGGCCACGGCGGCGGAAACGGCCGCCGGCCAGGCGAAAAGTCGAAAGAATTAAATTTGGGGGTTAGGGATTGGAACGGTCGGGTCAGGTCGGTCGCTGGCGGGTCGGGTCAGACCCGGATCCGACCCGCTAAGGGTTGGGCCGGTTCGGTTTGTTCAGACCGGCCGGTCCGGTCCGGTTCAGTCTCAGGGTTGGGTTGGTTTTATTAATTAATTTAATTTAAATAGTTAATTTTTTTACAATAGTTTTTAATGCTTTAAAAATTCATCCGGGGTCCAATAAATTCCCGGAAAAATATCCCAGGCTCGGTTTTTAATTTTACACTATAAAATATAATTTTCATCACATTTTAAATTTATTTAATTTCATTTAAAAATTTATTTTAAATTAGACTGCTTTTAATTTTATTGATTAAAAATTCACAGAAAAATGCTAATTAATTCCCAGATAATTTAAATATAAAAATTCTTAAAATTTCAGGTGATTACAATCTAGTCCCTTAAGAAAATTGCGTCCTCGCAATTTAAAAGATTAAACTACTAGCAGAACAGAACTACAGGAATTAAAAATTTACTTAAGGTATACCTGCATCCTCGAATAAGTGGGGATATTTCTGTCGCATGATATCTTCTCTCTCCCAGGTAGATTCACCAGGAGAATGTTGCTTCCAAGCCACACGAACCAGTTTAATTGTCTGCCCTCGCAGTGTCTTCTCACTGGTTCCGAGTATACCCACCGGTTGTTCTTCATATCTCAGGCTTGGGCCTACAGCGATCTCAGAATGATCCACTATGTGACTTGGGTCAGTCACATACCTTCTTAACTGTGAGACATGGAATACATCATGCACTCCCTCTAGAGATGGAGGTAATGCAAGACGATACGCCACCTCACCAATGCGCTCCAGAATATCAAAGGGCCCAATGTACCTTGGACTCAACTTGCCTCTGCTCCCAAAGCGAATGGTTCCTCGAGTCGGCGAAATCCTCAGAAATACATGTTCTCCTTCCTTGAACTCCAGGGGACGTCGGTGTGTATCAGCCCAATGCTTCTGCCTGTCCTGAGCAGCCCGAAGATGATTCTGGATTTGTTTCACCTTCTCCACTGTTTGCATTACTAACTCTGGCCCTAATATTTGACGCTCTCCAATGTCACTCCAGCATATTGGCGATCTGCACTTCCTACCGTATAACGTCTCAAAAGGTGCCATCTTGATGCTTGCCTGGTAACTGTTGTTATATGAGAACTCTACCAAATGCAAATGATCTTCCCAAGACCCTCCAAAGTCTAACATACAGGATCGCAGCATATCCTCCAAGATCTGGATTGTACGTTCTGATTGACCATCTATCTGGGGATGATAGGCAGTGCTGAATTTTAGTCTGGTACCAAGACTCTCTTGCATACTTCGCCAGAAATGAGAGGTAAATCTCGAATCTCGATCAGATACAATACTAACCGGCACTCCATGCAATCTTACTATTTGCCTCATATACATGTCGGCTAGTATCTCTGTGGACTGTCCAACTCTAAATGGCAAGAAGTGTGTCGATTTAGTGAGTCGGTCCACGATAACCCATACCGCATCTTTTCCACTGGGGCTCCTTGGGAATCCCGTGACAAAGTCCATGGTGATATGTTCCCACTTCCATTCTGGTATGGGAAGCGGCTGCAGCATTCCGGCAGTCCTTTGATGTTCGACTTTCACTTGTTGGCAGACTAAGCATTTGGCTACAAATCTCGCAATCTCCCTCTTCATTCCATGCCACCAGTAATACTGCCTTAGATCTCAATACATCTTTGTTCCTCCTGGATGAACTGAGTATATGGAGCTATGGACTTCAGTCATTAGCTCTTGTCTCAGTTCTCCATTTGGAACATATAGACGATCTCCGCACCTTAATGTACTATCCTCATGTATGCGAAGTCCCGTCTGCATGCCTGCTTTTGTCTTCTCTTTGAGTCTTCGAAATCTTGCATCAGTAGGCAAAGCTTCTTTAATCCTTTCCACAAGCGATGACTTAATTTCCAGATTAGCCAGCAAGCCACTCTGTCTTGGTAGAATAACCTCTATCTGGAGTTCCTGTAAATCTTTCAATAGCTCAGGCTGCATTATCAAGAAATAAGCCGTAGGCTTCCTGCTAAGTGCATCTGCTACTACATTTGCCTTCCCTGGGTGGTACTGTAAATCTATATCAAAGTCCACCATTAACTCAAGCCAGCGTCTTTGCCTCATGTTAAGCTCTTTCTGGGTATATACATACTTTAGACTTTTGTGGTCAGTGAAGATTTCCACCTTCTCACCATAAAGATAATGCCTCCAAATCTTCAGTGCAAATATTACAGCAGCTAACTCCAGATCGTGCGTTGGGTAGTTCTTCTCATGGACCTTCAACTGTCTCGATGCATAAGCAATAACTTTGCCATGCTGCATCAAAATACATCCTAGGCCACTACCTGACGCATCGCTATAAACAACAAAACTGCCTGACCCTGAAGGAAGAGTCAAGACTGGTGCTGTTGTTAAACGCCTCTTCAGTTCTTCAAAGGCCAACTGACATTCTTCTGTCCATGCAAAGTCCTGATCTTTCTGTGTCAACTTCGTCATTGGCTCCGCAATCCTTGAGAAATTTTCTACGAACCTTCTGTAGTATCCAGCAAGTCCTAGAAAACTCCTCACCTCAGCAACTGATGTTGGTGTAGGCCAAATCTCAATAGCAGCAACCTTCTCTGGATCAACTGGCAGTCCTTCTCCTGAGATAATATGCCCCAAGAATGGCACCTTATCCATGCAAAATTCATATTTACTGAGCTTAGCATAAAGCTTCTCCTGCCTCAACGTCTCTAGCACGATTCTGAGATGCTCCTCGTGCTCTTCATGGCTTTTGGAATATACCAGAATGTCATCAATAAACACAACCATAAATTTATCCAAGTATTGATGGAAGACTCGGTTCATCAAGCTCATGAAAACAGCAGGCGCGTTGGTTAAACCAAACGGCATTACTAGGAACTCATAGTGTCCATACTTGGTTCTAAAGGCTGTCTTCGGGATATCTTCCTTCCTCACCCTAATCTGGTGATAACCGGATCTAAGGTCAATCTTCGAAAATACCCTAGCTCCACTCAATTGATCAAATAAGTCATCAATGCGTGGCAAGGGATACCGGTTTTTAATGGTCACAGCGTTTAACGCCCTGTAATCAATGCACAGGCGAACTGTTCCATCCTTCTTCGGTACAAAAAGTATAGGTGCTCCCCAAGGTGAAACACTGGGCCGGATGAAACCTTTCTCCAGAAGTTCATCAACTTGCTTCTTCAACTCTACTAACTCCTTAGGGGCTAGTCTATAAACCGATGAAGTGATAGGTTCTGCTCCTGGAGTTAAGTCTATGGTGAATTCTATTTCCCGATCAGGTGGTAGACCTGGAAGGTCATCGGGGAATACATCCACAAACTCTGATATAACTCCTGGGTAACTTGACTCCCCTTCTACAGTTAATACCCTAAGAGTTGGCTGAACACCTTGTTCTACAGCTCCTCGAAAAAATTCAAACTCTGAGTGTCCAGGTGGTCTGAATATAACTTTTCCAAGCCGACAATCAAGAGTAGCATGATAATGACTTAACCAGTCCATACCAAGTACCACATCATAGTCAGGCATAGAAAAGATCAGAAATTGGGCTCGCATCTCTCTTCCACAGACTACTACTGAACATGATCTACAGATATCACTAACAGGTATGATTCCACCTCCCGTAAGAATTCTCTTAGTCTTCGGAAGGGGTGCAGTAGCTACTCTATGGGTGGCTACGAAGCTAGCAGCTATAAATGAGTGTGATGCCCCAGAATCAAATAAAGCTACAGCAGGTAATGAAGCTACTAAAATGGTACCTGCTATAACTTCTCCAGCAATAGCTTCTTCCTGAACAGCCATTGCAAAAGCCTGACCTCGTCCCTGAGCTGGACCCCTCTGCTGACGAGCCTGTTGGAATAGTGCTGCTTGAGGTGGCAATGGAGGTCTTGGCTGATATCCTCCTGGAGCTGGTGGTCTGACTCCTCCAACTCCCGTCTGCTATGCTCCCACTGCTGGATAATCTGGCCTTGGTGCAGGTAGAGCTAGTCGTGGTTCTCCCTCTCGGCGTGCTGTGCAGTCCCTGGATAGATGCTGGTTGGAGCCGCAAACCAGGCACAATCCCAATTTGCGTCTGCACTCCTTTTCAATGTGACCCAACTTGCCGCAGAAATGACAAGTAGGCAGGGTTCTTGGTGCTGCTCTCTGTGGTAGATTCCTTTGGAGTCGCTTTGCAGAATCTCCTTGTGCTGCCTTGGATGGTGCTGAGGTAAATGGTCGCTTCAGGCTTGACTTCCTCCTGGTGACGCGCTCCAAGCGTCGTGCTGCAGCAAGGACGTCGTTGTAAGATGTAGGGGCAACAGATCCAATCAACCTCTGAAGCTCGAACCTGAGTCCGTCAAAAAATTTCTCCGCCTTCTCTTCTTCGGTAGGAATTAGAGAAGGGGCGAAACGACTCAGGCGAATGAATTCAGCATTATACTCCTCCACCGTCATGTTGCCCTGGATGAGGCGGTTGAACTTATCTCGGAGTTCTGATCTAGCAACGGCTGGGATATACATCTCTTGGAAGAGTCTGGAGAACTCCTCCCAAGTAACTCGGCCATGTCCGAGCCTCCTCTCTTCAGCTAGCCACCAATGGTGCGCGTTGTCTGTCAGTTGCATTCGGACAGCAGTCATCCATCTCTCCCACGGAAGTTCAGCTGCTTCCAACTGATGTTGTGTATTGGTGAGCCACTCATGCACTTCAGTTGGTCCTTCCTTGCCCGAAAAGGTACGGGGCTTGAGTTGACGGAAATCAGTGATAGATCCCGTCGCTGGTCGCCTAGCTTGCGGGTTTGCCTGCTCCAATGCATTTACTAGACTGTTTCTCAAGTTCTCTGCCTCTTGACGCTGCGCCTCCTGTTGAACTTGTTGTTGAGCTTGCATCATGGCATAGAACATCTGGAACATTTGCTGCCCATCCATTGCTTGCCCTGGTGGAAAGGCAGGCATCTGTGGAGTGAACTGCGGCGGTGGTGGGATATTATCACGCATGAACCTTGAGTTATGCTGCTCTTCTTGTCCACTTTGAGAGGATTGACCTCTGTTCTCTGGTGTAACTCCATCTCCATAGGTAACCACAGCGTCTTATGGTGTAAAAGAAACTTCTTCTCCATTTCTCGGATCCATCTTTCTGTATCCAAAATGAACTTTATGAGAACGTTTAGCAGAATCAAGCAGGATGCATAATCAAGTACTTAATTCGAATGCGATATAGAGTTTCAAAAATGTTTCAACAAATGGATGAGATCCTAAGCCTATCCTATCCTTTACAGGTTTGTTTGGCCCCTAAGTTGAGACCAAACAATTTGTCGTAGACCTGCATGGGCCACCACAAAAACTATGTCACGCCCCAGTCCCAATATGTCGAGGGACTAGACACGTGGCAATGGCCAGCAGTACACACCGACGGACATCCCAATTTAATGGATCCATCGGGCATACTTAAGCTGTAATATAGGTCTACAACAATAAGTCCAAAATCTAATCTCATCCACACACAGAATAATAAGACATCAGCAAATAAAGAAAGTACATCAAAGTCCAGTCTCAGCAGAGTATGTCGGAGAACAACCCGATAAGAGTCTAAAACACTGGTTCATCAGACCAGAACAAAAGAGTCCAAAATAGAGTATCTGAAGAGTACAAATATCATAATCTCAAGTAAAGTCTTCAGCCATCACCTCTGCTTCTATGTTAGGTTCTCCTTCAGCAACAGCTCCTGGTACAGCTTCAACTCCTGTCCCGTAAACCTCGGGATATTGTTCTTCTGCTAAACCTGGGGACATCATCCATTCTAGGTCCTCAGGGGACATAGCAAGGTACAGAAATCACAAGCCAAAAGTAATGCAGTGAAATAGAGAATGAAATAAGCAGGGTAACTACATAACCATCTATGTGAAAAATGCAACTGAGAGCAACACTAGTACTCAGGCTGAGACTGCTACAAGCTCTGTGTCGGGGAGCCGGTAGCAGCAATATCTAGTAGTGGTCTAGCTCTGCTCGAGAGTCTACAACCTCACAATAGTAATATATATATAGAACATCCTGTAGCCTGTGTGTCTCTCCCCACCCAATGTAACCACACGTCTCATGTCCATGTCACGTGAGATCAGAGCTAATGCAACAGTCATAATCTAAGAGTATAATACTATGTCCATCCTGTATCCTATACAGAATTACCTTGAATATCTCAGAAAGATTCTGTCAATGTATGGTGTCAAGTGTCCTAGGTTATGGTGTACTTGATAAACAAGCACAAGAATATAAAGGGTCTCGAATGTCCATCACTAAATGACATACACAACTCCGCGTACGGGGTTGGCACCCGACTATGATCGGACGCTAAGTATGTCATACAGTTCTAGGTTATATCATGTACACTAGTCACAGAAAATAGAGCAAGAGAATAAAATAAACTAATAAACTGTAATTTATGGCAAGGTACACTTGCCTGGGATTGGAATACCGGTAGCGGTCCCTGTAACAGTGGGTTCAGCAATAACTCCTCCAAAAGCTGAAATGAACATTACCAACAGTCTTAAAACATGGGAAATAGTTAGAAATGCCTGTCCTTATGTCCAGTTTGGACACAAGGGCAAAAACGATATTTCTAGTCCAAAGCGGGTCCATGTGTAGGTCGCTTTGTACCGAAAACTGGGTCAGGGTCAAAGGTCTCCAAATTAGTCCAACTTAGTGTCAACAAGTCAGGAACATCGATACGAACCCAACAAAACTTCCAGAATTAGATTCTGATGAGCCGTTCTCAAAATCGCCCGTCAGGTGGAGCCGGTGGGGCCCACGACACGCGATTTTCCAACGTTCTTAGAATCGAACCAAACTTGACCCACAGGACCAGCGTATTGCTACGAGTCCGATGGTGCAAGTTTTGTCTCGATCTGACGTGTATACACTAAGTTACAGCTAATTTCAGAAAAGTCGGATACGGGGTGTTGTCCGCGGATACGCACTGATTTCGGTGTGCACGCACATCCGAATCAGCTTCTGCAAAAGCCCGCACGTCCGTATCAACGACCCGCACGTATCGGTGAAGACCGCACGTGACCAAGTCGTCCCGTTTGGCGGGGCGTACTCGATTCCGGGGTGAAACAGGACTAAGTTTTTCCTGTTTTTGGATCGCGGCTCGCGATCACCACAGGTCGCGATGCCCCGAGCGGGTTGCACGGGCACCGAGGGGGTTATACAGGCTACGCGATGAAATTTACGGAATATGAAACAGAGCTACGAGTAGGAAGTTATGCGTACCTGAACAGGGTTCAAAAAATCCAATTATGCGTGTCCCGTGTCCTGGATCCGTGTCCAAGCCGTGTCCTGGTCTGAACTCGCGTTCTGGATCGTGTCCTAGTCGCTGGTGGCTCACTGGGCAGCCGAGGGTCTGTCGGAACCGGTCTGGGGAGGTCGGCGACGAGTCCGGGTGGTTGGTTCAGCGCCTGAGGCGGCGGGGACACCGGAGTCGGTGTCGGATCGTTCTGGGTTTGTCAGCGTCGGTTTCTGGAGGGCTCGGCCAGAATTCTGAAGGGCGGCGTCGGGTCGTCGGCGGGTCCGGCTGGGTGGAGCCGCCAGGTAGTTCAGGTTCTACTGGAGGGGAGTCGTCGAAATTACAGGAGCTCGCCGGAGAAGAGGGGTGGTGAAGGGTGGTTTTCCGGCTGAACTAGGGGTATATATAGTGGTCGAGGGGAGAGGGTTCGCCGGACGTTGCCGGAAGAGGAAGGGAAGCGGTCGCCGGGTTCAGGGAAGGTGAACCGCAGGGTCGGCCGGCGGCCACGGCGGCGGGAACGGCCGCCGGCCAGGCGAAAAGTCGGAAGAATTAAATTTGGGGGTTAGGGATTGGAACGGTCGGGTCGGGTCGGTCGCTGGCGGGTCGGGTCAGACCCGGATCCGACCCGCTAAGGGTTGGGCCGGTTCGGTTTGTTCAGACCGGCCGGTCCGGTCCGGTTCAGTCTCAGGGTTGGGTTGGTTTTATTAATTAATTTAATTTAAATAGTTAATTTTTTTACAATAGTTTTTAATGCTTTAAAAATTCATCCGGGGTCCAATAAATTCCCAAAAAAATACCCCAGGCTCGGTTTTTAATTTTACACTATAAAATATAATTTTCATCACATTTTAAATTTATTTAATTTCATTTAAAAATTCATTTTAAATTAGACTGCTTTTAATTTTATTGATTAAAAATTCACAGAAAAATGCTAATTAATTCCCAGATAATTTAAATGTAAAAATTCTTAAAATTTCAGATAATTACAGAAAAGCAAGATTAAACAGAATTCTAAGGATTTAAACTGATATAAAATAATTAAAAACAGGCTTCTAGGGCTATTCTAGGTCGAACGGGTCAAACCGGTAAAATTCGGGTCAAAAAGTCAACCTGGGGTCCAAAAAGTTAAGTCTAGGTCAAAACTAGGTCAAATGTTGACTTTTACGATCAACGAAGACAATTATGGTCAAAGCTAGGTCAAACTAGGGTGTCCCTGAAATTCTAGGTCAAACCGAG